>MU226871.1:2378200-2393550 GCA_018584345.1 Thuja plicata
CATTTTAGTTGTGATTTTACCCAATGACCAAATTGGTCATTTATTTAGTCATTTATTTACCAATTATGATCAGTTTTGGTCATGTAACTAAAACTTTTAGTCACGTGACTAAAATTTTTAGTCACTTCGTCATTTATTTGCCAAATTCTACTAGTGGTTGCTAGGTCACATCGTATCAAAAGATGGGATAAAAATTGACCCTAAGAGGGTGAGAGCCATTCAGCAGATTGGGTTGCCTTCCAATAGAATAGGGGTGAAGTCTTTTACTCACCAAATCAACTTCCTAAGGATATTTGTACCTGATTTCACCGAGACTACTAAACACATAGTAGGTCTTTTAAGTGAAAATAACCCTTTTAAGTGGAGCCCTGAAGTGATAAAGGTGTTTGATGATGTTAAGGAAGCTATCACATCTGCCCCTTCCTTGATAAACCTTGATTACAGGAAATATTTTGTTATCTACTGCTATGCTTCAGAACACACATTGTCTGGGATATTATCTCAAAAAAGTGACAAAGGAGAGGAAGTGCCAATTGACTTCATGAGTCTGCCACTCAAGAAACATGAGTTGAACTACCATTTGGTTGAGAAACAATCATATACAATGGTAAGGGCTATGAAGTATTTCAAATTTTATATCATACACTCCCATTCCACCGTGTACGTACCTAGTACTGTTGTGAAGGATGTTTTAACTCAACAAGAGGTGACTATGAATAAAAGAGCAACCTGGATCTCATGAATCCAAGAGTTTGATTTAGATATTCATCCAATGAAGTTAGTCAGAGGGTAGGGCTTGTGCAAGTTAATGGTTGAGCAAACACCAGAATATCATACACCTATGGCTCTCTTTTTTGGCTTACAGGACCCATGGTTCTCTAATGTTTTTTATTATTTGACTTATGGAGACTACCCAACACACTTAAGTCCCAGAGAGAAGAGGAACCTTAGATTAAAAGTAGAAAAATTTGTCATTATAGATGACATCATGTACAAAAAAAGGGTTGGATGGAGCTTATCTTTGGTGTGTAGACAAGGAGAAACAAGAAAAATTGCTCAAGAAATTTCATGACGAAGCATGTGGTGGTCATTTTTCCTCCATAGTAACCGCTTTCAAAATACTTAGGAGCTGTTACTATTGGCCTGGGATGTTTGGAGATGCATATAAGTGGGTTTCTAAATTTGAAAAATGCAATCTATTTAGTGGAAAGCCCCAACTAGCAACTTTACCTCTAACACCGGTGGTAATTGAGGAGACCTTTAGACAATGGGGATTGGATTTTGTTGGACCAATCAATCCTCCCTCTAGCACTAGACATACACACATCCTTACCTCAAACTGACTACTTCACCAAGTGGGTCAAAGTGGTCCCAGTTAGAAAGACTACTTCTGAGGTGGTGCGTGATTTTTTGAAAAACTACATAGTGGTCAGGTTTTGCATACCCCACAAGTTGGTCACTAACAATGCTACTAAATTTTCCTCCCAGGAGCTGAAAATGTTTTGTTATGATCATGGTATCCATTTATCCAATGCATCTGACTATTATCCCCAAGGGAATGGTCAGGTGGAGTCAAGTAACAAGAACTTGATCACCATTATGAGGAAGTTAGTAAATGATAGTGTAAGGGATTGGCATAAGAAGCTCTTTGAAGCTCTCTGGTCTGATCGTACCTCACCCAAGAGGACAATTGGGATGACTCTGTTTGAACTGTTCTATGGCATGGAGGCATAGTTATCCTTACCCTTGGAGCTAGCAACATCAAAGCTACAGACAGTAATTGAACATCAAGTGTTCCAGAATGGGCTCAAAAAAAGGATTATGTATTTGAACAAAATTCAAGAAGAGAGATAATAAATGGTAGAGCGTATAGCTTTGCACCAAGCCTGGGTAAAGAAATTTTTTGATTGAAGGAGTAGACCATGAAACTTTATGGAAGGAGATCAAGTCCTCCTCTTGGACAAGAGAAAGGAGCCTAAAGGCACACATAGAAAATTTGAATCTTTGTGGAAGTGACCTTTTCTAATCAATAAAGCCCTACGAGGTAATTATTTTATTTTGGAACATCTTGATGGAACTATTTTTCCCCTGACCTTTAATGGTCAAGACCTTAAGCTGTATCAAATGTAGATAAGTCTTTGCCTCTATGTACATAGTGTTCTTGTTTGTTTTTCTTTCTTGCTTTCTTCTTTTCCTGCTGCCTTTTGTTTTCTTCCTTGTTTTTTTTTTAAGGTTCAACCCTTTCCAAAATTGCCTCCTTGGTCTAGGAAACCAAAGCCTTCAAGTTCATTATGCATCCTCATGAGTCCTTGTCCCTAGATGGAGCCATTGTTACCACCTATTCTTGCTTCCTCATGTTGGACTTGCTCGCAAGAATCCCCTCTAAAAGTTTTATTAATTTAAGTGTCAAAATCCTAAACTTATTTTTCCTACCTTTGACACTTTGCAAATACACCTAGCATGTTGAAATTGAATTTTTAACTGCCTTAGTTCAAGGTTTGAAGTTCATTTTCACCCCGCGGCATGTTCACTTTTATTTCAAAAACCATGTGATGTCAGCGGCAAGTTATGCAAAGTCGGCCTTCTCGTTGAACTCAAATATTGAACTATCCTTAGTTCAAGATTCAAAGTTCAACCGTAGAGTGATTCTTGTAGTTGGTTCTTGTGATCAGTTATCTTGTCGCCGCTTGTATTGTTTTTAAAGCATGCCAAGGGGTAGTCCTTCTTAATAATCATGCAGGTTGAACTTGAACTTTGAGCTACCTTAGTTCAAGGTTCGAAGTTCAATGGAGGGTTACAACTTAGTCATCGAGGAGCATTGGTGATGAGGTGATTGATGTGACAGCTGGCAGAGAAAGATTAACCTGTACGGGAAATCACTGATAATCATCATTGAAGTGACATTGTAAAGATGGCTTAATCATGTGAAGTTCGAGATATGATGTTTTCATTTATTTCATTTGTTGTCTACATTTATTTGACATAATGCTCGACTCTCGCATTAAATGTGTATCCCCTTAATCTTTTCTAGCAAGCTGTTATAAATTGTCGCTTAGCTTCTCCTTGTCAAATATGGTTATTTTCCATGCTCAAAGGGGTAATGCCGCTTAGATTTCTCCTTCTTCCCGAGAAGTAGAAAAATTCCAGATAATTGCAAGTCAGTTATTTCCCCTCAAAGCTCTACTCTTTGATGTTTTGTCGAGTAAGTTTTTTACACTTTTTCTTTGAATAAAATACATGCCTTTGTTTTCTATAAGTCTCTGGTTTATTTTAGCTATCATTTACCTCACCATGAAAACCCCTGTTCCTATTTTTGGCCGCACCCTAAGCTTAGTATGCTCTCTTCCCAAGTGTGAAGACACTGCCATGCCTTCCCAAACCTTCAGAGAAATTAGGGAAACAATCAAGAACCCTCCCCTGATTCTATGATGATCAAAGTAGTTGAGAGTGGGTTAGCAGAGGCAGCTGTCTTCCCAGCAACAACACCATGGCCATAATTAGTGGTAGAATGTGTGCTGCACTAAAACAATGAGGAGAGATGTATAAAGAAGATAGAGGGAAGCCCTCTTTTTTTATAAAAATAAATATAATTCTGAAGGCCATGGGTATATTTGAGAAGGAGCCATATGAGGCATGGACAATAGCTACCTCCCAAACTATATTTTTTGAAAAAAATCAAAGATATAGAAATGAAATAGTACAGTCATGGTTATTATAGTCATAGGCGGGAGGGTCTAGGTTACCAAAGCCCCTTACCATTGATCATTTCAAGCCCGATGTCACAAATTTAGTAGTGTTTTTGAATAGACAAAAGGGGAATCAACATGCATACTTGTTGCATGATTGGATGTATTTTCATATCCAAGTGACCTTAGGAGGGAAGAAATTTATTGATTGGGCAGAGGATATAGCAGATGAGCTTCATCACCAGCTAGCTAATTACTCAGGGAGAAACGGGTTCTACATGGTCTCCTACTTGTTTTATGTTCCTGCATGTACTAAGGAGTGGAAAGGCCTCTCTAAAGAGACACTCATCCCTGGCATAAAGATTTATGATTATCATCCTCACTTGCAGAAGGAGTCATACACAAATAGTTTCATGAAGTTTAATGGCATATTTTTGGGGAGGCTAGTGTTTGAGCTAAAGGGCGATATAGAAAAAATACTATCTAAAGAAGCCAAGGATTTTGTGAACATCTACGGAAGATATTACATACAAATTAGAAGGTTCACATATTTAAGAGTAGGTAGATTTGATGGGGAAGCCTTCAAGATTCCCGGGTATACCCTTGATAGCCTAGTTATTATAGAGGTAAGTCGCCGATTAGCACATGTACAAAGAAAATTGAAAGAGAAAAAAGTTAGAGATAAGTGCTATTTTCCCATTGAGCTAGGACATTACCAGTGTAAAACCTCTACAGATGCATTAAAATTAGAATTGGAACTCAAAAGCTAAATTTGAAGACTTTTGAAGCTAGGAAAGATTTTGATGTTAGAGGCTACACAACTCAACATTTTTGCCTGGTGAATGAGTTCCACCATATTCCATAGATCAAGGACTATTGGGAGGATTGTGATAATGATAGGGAGGTAATCAGAAGAAGATGGTCTAGGTTCACACTCAGTCAATTGTTTCACTGCAGATTGATTTAGATATCACAGGTATAGAAGAAGGGGAAGATGATGAAATAGTAAGTGCATAATATGAAAAGAGGGTTACACATCAGCCTCTTCTTGAAATTGACTGGGGTATAGAAGAAAGAGATAATATCCATATTAAAACCCTTAGTGTTATTAACATGATAAAAGAATGGATAGAAAGTAAAAGACCTCCCAAAAAGGGAAAACATAACACCAGAGGGGTTAACAAGAAACAATCTATAGCCAACCGTAGTCCTATTTCTAATGATGTTGTTCCCATTGTAGGTTCTAAGAAGTATAAAAAGAAGAAGGCTCCATCTAAAGTCAAGAGTGAGATGAAGGAATAATATTTCTCTGCTAAGCGGTCCACATGAATTTCGCGCTCTAGGAAACAGAGTCCCAAGGAAGCTGAAGAGAAGGAGGTAATTGATCTAGACAACATGGATATTTATTAGAGTCCTCAAAATACTCCCCTGAGGTTGAAAGCCAACCCAAAGGATCAACAGACCAATGCTAGAGACTCCACACTAGTTATAGATATGTCCCTACACACCCCATCCTCGACTCTTAGCTAGCTTGAGACGTCTATTAACAAAAAAAGAAATCTCCTGCCTATCACTCTACCGGTAGAAGATATGGTAAACAAGTGCCTTGGCACTGTGGTGAAGCCTAAAAGAATAAAGATAGAATCCAGGATCACTATGGATGAAATAATAGGGCATTGGGTAGCATAACACTCGGCTCCCAAAGATAACAAGATTGTTGGTGATATCACGGGTGATGACTACATTAGTGAAAAGATAGACCTCGGAGAAGGAGCCAGAGAAGTAGATGTAACTCACCTAGAACAATCTACCAAAAAAATGATTAGGATGACCTTCAAGGATGAGAAGGACAAGAAAGATCTTAAATTTCTCATCAACCCGCAGTCACTTGAGAGCCGCAACATCCTTGAACAGGTTAAGAGGAGTAAATTGGTTGCATATGTATTCATCCAATGGATACATGACATTACCCAAGTGATGGGGGATTATATTGCTCAATTGATTCAAACCAGAGATATAGTTAATGCAACAATTGTTGAGATGCAGGCGGACATAACAGCATGGGAAAAGGAAAAGAGAAAATGGTCTCTTATTGTGAGTCAAATGTATGAAGTTGAGAAGATTGGTGTAACCAAATTCCTTGTTGAAAAACCAATTGATGGACTTGATGATCATGTGTTCTATGTGGCCATGAAAAGTATTGAATGGAGGAACACGATCCTGGAGCCTAGACATGGAAGTTTGGTTAAATTGCTAAATGAGCTCAAGGAGCTGATTGAGATGATGAGCAAAAACTTGAAATGCCTGAATATAGCTCGCACCAAAGAAGATTGTCAAATTGTAAAGGAAATGGGTGATATGACAAGAATTTGAAAAAGAAATGACAATGGTGAGGGATAAAAAGTCTTTGTCAGCAACCTACTTCACTGAGATGGAAAACTTAGAATCCATGCTAGGTGTGTGTGTGTTGAGCATTTAGAATCACACAAGCAGAAAATGGTGCAGCTTCATAATGAGAAGAAGCTGTGGAAGAAGATAGTTGTGCACATTGCCCTGCCCTATCACATTGTCATGGATAGATTCTATAGAGCACATGTGGAATGGTGAGCCGCTCAAGCCTCCAATGCCCAAGGCAAGGAACTAAATCCTTCGGTGATTCCTTGATCATGATCCGTCAGTTCTGGCACATGCAGAGGATTTCATTTTCTTGCATGTTTTTGTCTTTTTAGTTTTAAAAACTATTTTAAAGGACAACTCTGAGGAGTTATCTAATATTTCTATGATATACCGATGACTATATATAGCCAGAAAAAGGCTAAGTTAGGGTCGAGACTTTAATGATTAGAAGTTCAGTAATTAGACTTGGTAATTTTTTGTTGTGATATATTTTGAAATCTGTTGGGATATTTGGAAACCAATGAAAGAAAAACTCTCATTTTATGAATCTGTGTGTTTATAAAAGAGTGGAGGATATCTTTTGGGGTATCTGGATTGGTTGATGAATGTCTTGCAGATGTTTATTTTATCAGTAGTTAAAGTTTACTCTATTTTATATATATTTCAATGAATGAGAAAATATGAAGTCTGTAGGCTTCATTTTATGTGTTGAATCATCTTTCAATTGGCAGTCATTGTATGTTGTGTAAAGGTTAAAAATGTATTGTATTTATATATTGAATGTGATGATTGTTGATTTAATGTGTGTTGTAGGAATAGTGAAGGAGGTAAGATTGTCCTCTTAATCTAAAATTGCATAAAGGGAAGATCCAAATTGATTAACCCTAAAGAAAGGATAAATGCATAAGTGAATAAACCTATTAAGGATAGGGATGAAGAGAAAAACCCTAACTCCCATTTTATAGAAGAGAATGTGTGATAGATTTTGGAAGATTAAAAACTTTAATTTAAATGAAACGAAGACAAGTACTAACCTCAAAATGCTACAGATCTAAAGAATGTTGTTTTTAGGTGTCTACACTGAGTTCCTGGAAAATCTATAACTTGATCTAGAATGGAAACACAGAGACAAAGAAAACCCAGAAATCATTTCCAAATCTAACTTAGTTCCAATTTTGACCCAAAAATGAATGTCACCTTTGACCCAAAATTTTTGATTCTGACCCAGAATCTCCAATTATGACCTAGAACAAAATATCAATTCTCACCCCAAAATGACTGTCACCTTTGACCCACAATTTTTGATTATGACCCAAAACAAAATGTCGATTCTGACCCAAAATCTCTGACAGAAAATCTATTTCCGGATCCCGATAGTTTGTTGAAAAGGGTATCTTCATCTGCACTCTAATTCATTGTTATGAACCTATCCCTACAAGAAAAATGGTTTGTTTGTTGGGGGGAGGGGTTTGCCTTGGTCAAACCCTGGTTTTGGAATTAACCTCAAAGTATAATTAAAATTGCATAAGTAAAACAAAGTAAACGAACAAATTCACCTTGCTTGTATAGAAACCCTTGTGGCAGATTCAAATCCATGGATCCACAAGTATGTATGCATCAAATGGATGTAGAATGTAGAATGTCAGATGTAGGATGTATCAACTCAATTTCTTGTAGATCTTCAAGACCAATCTTGAATGGATCTTGGAATATGAAGAGGCTTGGAGGAATGTGGATGGAGAAATCTTCAACAAGAGGGCTCCATAGAGCTTGAATCCTTCAATGGATACCAATAGATCTCCTTGATGAATTGAGTGCTTGAAGATGCTTGAATGCTTGGATTCTTGAGTATAGATGCCTTCTTCAATAGATCATGCATAGAGTTGTCCTTTTCAAGTCTTAGGTGGTTTTTGCTTTTGTACTTAGAGAAAATGAGAGGAGAAGGCTTCCTTATATATGAATCTAGGGCACAATCTTCTAGAGAATTAAATTCCAATAAGACCTATATCCCTAGAAGTGGACCTATATTAAATATAATTTTAAGATTCGTTGCTTCGAAGATCAAAACAACCGACTCAGAAGTGTGAATTAAACCTTTCCAAAGCCCGACATCCGAAAACCCCAGAATCATGAAATCTGGACCTTGGGTCAGGGTCAAGGTCAACCTTGACCTAGGTCAAGGTCGAGGTCGACCTTGACCGAGAAAGGTCAATTTTGACCCTGAGGTCAAAAGTCTCAGTTTTGCAGTTTAGGATGCCATAAACATGCCAGAGAAAAGTGGGAAATGGGGCAGAACAGGGGAGAAATCCATATCAAAGTCAAAGACCCATTCAAGGTGCTTGACATAACCCCAAACCACTTACTTGGAAGGATAAACTAATCTACAATGGAAGTTCTTCCAATTTTTTACTATACATTTAGCCCCCACTTTACCAAGAGTATGGAATCGATGCAAACTCTTGGTAAAGGAGATCATGAAGAAAAGATAATCTTATTAAAATAAAAAGGGACAAAGGAATCCTCAAGCCCCCAGGGACTTAAGTCTTTATCAACTCTAAGATCATGATAAGAGAGATATCACTAGTTAAAGAGGAAGAGAGAGAGGGTGTGATTACCTTGCCCAATGAGAAATTATGTCCCATTGTGAACCACACAAGGAAACAATGCAACTGGAAAGATGGAGTTGAACCGCCTAGTGAATGTGGTTACTCACTAGTCAACCCATCAAGGGGATCTAGTCTTAAGGACACCTTCTAACCTTTAGGGATCAAAACATTATAAATTGAAATTGGAGGGATCAAGAGATTCATGTAAATTTAAACTCCAGGGATCAAGAGATCCTATAAGGTAAAAATCCACGCTTTAAGGATTAGTCTTTAATCCATAAAGGGAAAAAGTTTTAAGTTTGAAAATATTTTGAAAGTGTGTGTGTAAAAAGTGAGTAGAGTGTATGCCCCCATGTTAAAGTCTTTGCTAACACTTTAACATGATAAATAGATTTAACGGAAACATAAACAACTCTACTGGTTACGTTTCCACTATGAGATGCCTCCAAATGAAGACAAATCAAGGGAAATACCACATAAACATACAAAGAACACAGAAGGGATCTACCTAGTGTGGGGTCAATACGATCATAAGCTAATATGTATATATAGATATGATATTATTGCAAATGAATTGACATCATTCCCCAAAGAAAGTAGAACTACAATTACAATGGAGGAAAGAAAACTCAAGAGTTATGAAGAAGAATCTTTTCGGACCACAACATGGAAACCAAAAAGAATCAGTGCTACCATGTCACAGATCCAAGCAGACTACACAAGGAAAACATTTATGAACAATATCACAAGTACACCATAACATGAAAACAACATATACAAGACTAAAGATACATAAAGAGGAATTGTACAATAGGCTTGATTCCTTTATCACCTTGCACCAACAAAGTAACAAGGGTCGTATAAAATAATCAAACAAAAATTTAGCAAACACATTATGGGAGAAGCACAATACAATAGGCAAACATAAAAAGGGCTACCATGAAGGACAATCCAATCAAGCACATCGCCTACTCTCCCTATCTCGGTTTATATCATTTAGGGAAGGTGAGAAACTCGCAAGAGGGACTATATCCAATACAGTAGGAATAATAGCCAGTTCCAAACAAGGATCCTCTTGAGAATCATGATGTTCAATATTAGGTGTAACTATCAATTGAGTTGAAAGCATATGAGGTAAATTAGTATCAAGATTGATGGTCTCATATTCATCACTAGGATCAATAGGATCATCAAGAGTATCCTCCTCATCAAGATTAAATAAAATAGGATCTAAGATGTGAATAGAATCATCATAATCATTCATCTTAACATCATTATGAACATTAACTTCCTCCAACACATCACACATAGGTTTGTCAAAAGAAGGTAAAGAATTTTGAAGAAGAAAAGCACGAGCCCTTGCATTAGCCCTACACTTCTTACAACATTCATTAGCAGATTTGTTATGTTTTTATTTGTTTGACACATGTTGAGAACTAGGAGGAACGACAACTAGTTCCTTCACAGGTTCCATAGGAGGATTCTCAATAGGCTGAGAAGCAACACTGGGAGGTTGAGTAATAGAGCTAGCAGTAATGGATAAAGGAGGTATAGAAGGAGTGGGCAAAAGACCATGGTTAAGATCTATCTGAGGCATTCTTAACTTAACAATCTTGCGATGTTTATAGGCTTGATATGAACGAAAAAGGTTATCAGGGAAAGGAGGACATGAATTAGGTAATGAAGGCCAAAAGAAATCAAGAGTAGCACAATCTCTAGGCCTAGAAGGTTGATGCAAACTATGATTAATTGTTTTCACTTCTCCATTATGAATGAATTTAATACACTTATGAATAGGATAAGCAACATGCATGGTAGTTAACCAAGGAAAACATTTGAATTGAAACTGATCAGAAGTAGGAATGACAATGAAGGTAGTATCTACAACTTTACCAAAAAGTTAAACATGCAAGTTAATAGAACCAAGTGAAGGATAGAGAAAACCATTACAAGTTTGGATCCATGCATCAGATGTATCATAACAATCACGTTGTAGGTTTTTCATAAAAAGGTTTTCCTCAGTAATGACATTTATTAAAGATGTGGGATCAACAATACAACCATGCGTAGGTATCTTAGCAATCCTAGCATAAATATAAAGGGGAGCATCGGGAGCATCGGGAGCCTTAATAGTCTCAGAATCATCAAAGGTAATTGAGAGTTCCCTAGGTCGTTTATCCTTAGTTTATTTCTGAGGTTTAGGTGGAACTTGAAGTTTAAGTGGAGGCAAAGGATCTTGAACAGAAGGTTGAGATGAAACAACACACTCCACATGATTAACAATGTGATTGAGATCATCCATCTTTGAATCGTAAATAATATCCATAGAAGATGGTTGAGCTATGGTATTAGTATCATGTGTAGGTAAAGGATTTGTATATATTTGAAGGCTTTGATTAGGAGGAGAGACAAATTTATTCCCATTACCATCAAAATTATCAACAGATAAAGCATTAGAATTGATTAAGTCTTGAGCCTTATGCTTTAGGGAATAACATTTTTCAGTATCATGGCCATTCTGTCGATGGTATTGACAAAAAACTTTAGGATCAAAGGATTTTGATGCCATCATAGTAGGGAGAAGAGGTTGAATAGGAGGCAAGGTAATCATATTAGAACTTAACAACCTACTCATAATAGAATGTAAAGATTGAGAGAGAGGAGTAAACATATGATTCATACAAAAAGCAGTGGATGCAGAAGTGACATTATTGGATGCAACAACAACTTGATCAGCGACTTCATTCGTCTGTTTATTTATCTTGACATAGTTGTTAGGTTTTTGAAACTTATTAGGATTAGGAGTGGCATCACTCTTATCAACTGGAATAGGAGCCATTGGAGTATTTCTCTCAAATTAACTCACTTGTAATTGATAATGATGAAGTGTTGCACAAAGTTGTTGAAAAGAGGTAAATTCAGTAAGAATAATCTTATCTCTAATATCCTTTTGTAAATTTGAAATAAATATATTCTGAATATCAATATCAGGAACATGATAAGAAATCTAAGCATACAAATGCTTAAATCTACCAATAAAATCAGTCAATTTTTCCTTAGTGTTTTGTTTACAATGCATTAAATCAGTTAAGGAAACTTGCGGACCAATATTATTTTGAAATTACTGGATAAAGGTATTAGAAAGTTTAGGAAAAGAATCAATAGAATATGTAGTAAAGAAAAATACCATTGCAAGGCCTTATCATGAAAAGTTCTAGCAAATAACTTAGCTAAAATCCTATGGTCATGAGCATAATCACTACGAAGGATTTGAAATGTTTTAACATGAATAACAGGGTCTCCCTTACCATTGTAATTCTCAAGATGAGGCATTTTGGCTTGCTGAGGGAAAGTAGCAAAAATAATGTCTAAGGATAAAGGAATACCCATGTCACATGTGAGAATGCTAAACTTGGATTGGGTTAAGGTTGCAAGTTGTTGTAAAGATGACACAATTTGAGCCAAACTAATGATTGTGGAATCATTAGAAGAAATAGGTGGCATAGACACATTAGGATGTTAGTAATAACTAAGAGGGGGGGTGAATCAGTGGCCTTGAAAATTTATCCTTTAAAATTTAATCCACCAATTAATACACCTATGATTATTAAGTCCCTACAAGATGTATGCCTTGAAATAATTAACTGTATGTCAGTTTACCTTGTCTGTCCTTCTTCTCCTTGATTATCGATAAGTAGTAAAACTTATTTACCGATAATCAGTAAATATGCAGAGTATACCAATCAATCCAGAAATGCATATGTGAAATGTAAAACAATAAAGTAATAAACCATACACACATAACACATGGATTTTAATGTGGAAACCCTATTAAGGAAAAAAACCACTGGGACCGGTACCCCAAATTTTCACTCTTCTGAAGTGAGCCCTATTAGGAACCAACCATGTTAAAGGTTACAAACACACGGTTAAGTGTGACCTTGTTAGAGGATTTTTATACATAGGTTGTCACTTAGTATCTGGCATTTATGCTACCATCCTTGAATCAGTCTTTAGACTGTCAATAGGCTTTATGCTAATCTTACTACCATCCTTGAATCAGCCTCCTTCTTAGACTGCCAATAGGCTTTAGGTAAGACCGCTGCTACTATCATGAATCAACCTTTTTGGTAATTTGTTAGGATATACCTCAATTATAGAAGACTGTTAAGTCCTGCTCTGTTAAGAGACTTAATGCTTCAATGGTTAAACTGAAACACAATGACCTGTTTCTAATGCAACTTTGAATTGTAGATATTCAGATCTATTTATGTACAATACCTCTCTAATCAATGTATCAATTCAATTCCTTTGCACTTCACACTTTCTGCTATGTGATGTTGTGCTTCACTGTTTTTTGGTGTGTGCAGAATTCTTTAGCTCTCCCTTAGCTTGATTGATGAGGACTGTATGAAGCTTATCCCTCACCAGTTTCTCTTCAGCATCTTCTTTCAATTCACTCTCCCGTGTATCTAAGTGCTTGCATAAATGAATTATGCTTTTCTCTTATATAGACATGATATTCCTTAATTCTTGATTCTTGGCGTGAAAAATAATCCAGCCTATTTGATTTACGACTTTAACTCCTGATTTATCTCGTAGTTATCTTCTTGCCAATTGTATAAATCAATTACTTTAACTGTGGTTGAATAAAACAACTAGTTAAGTCTATCCTTAAGCTCTTCCAGCTAGATATTTTTTCATTTTCTGATCTCTCTATTCTGTCGGTCAATTCTGTAGTTCGTCGCCGGTGACAACTGTTAGTTCCGTTGGTGCAACTTCAGTTAGCTTTGGGATCTCCGTCAGTTAAGCGTCATTGGATCTTTCTCATCGGGCAACACTATTTTTAGCTTTTCAGGCATCTTGTGATTCTGCTTCATTGGGCAACACTGTCTTCTGCTCATCGGGCATCACTGTGACTTTTTCTCTTTCTTTAGTGATGGTGTGCACTTCGTTGGTGTAGTCTGTCACTTAGTGAATACATGACTTTTATGCATTTCTGAAAGCATAACCTCTGTTCCATTGATTTTCTAAAGTCTTTAGCATTATGTACATGACCATACAGATGATTCAAGTTGAGATCAATGACAATACAAACCATTTAACTGATTTAATGTCTTGCATCATCTTCAACTTAACATTATCAAACATTCAATCAGTTACATGTCATCAATCTCTCCCTTTGGCATTGATGGCAACATGCTATATTATCACTTATACTATTTCTAATACAACATGAAATACAATTGTTGAGATTTATCAAATTACCAAATAGTCTATTTTGATAACTGATAAAAATGTCTGACCGCCGGTAAGCTCTGTGTTAGCTTAAATTTGATTCTTGCAGCTTTCCTTGTTTCTTCTTCTGATGTGTTGTGACATCTGTTTGTGTCAATTTCTCTCTTTTGACTTTTCTGCTTCTTGATGTCACTGTCTTTTGTTTGCAACTTTTATACAAATTCTCTCCCTATGGATATGATCTCTCCCTGTTTGGAGTAATCTGATAATGAATAGTTTCTGATGATAATATGGATACATTCTCTCCCTTTGATAACAATTCCAAACAAATATTTTACAAATATCTAACATTCTATCAAACAATTTATTCTATCCATAATATATTCCTTGAATTTCCCTTATCCGTCATCAATGTAACAATATGTTCTAGTGCTTGGTTCTGATATATACCTTTCTATATATAGATGTAACTTTGAAGTTCATTTTCTGCTTGCATCAATCATGAATGATATTTTGATAATATATGGCTGATGCAACCTTCAGTCCTTTTACTGACTAGTAGACATGGGTTTGACCCCTAGTATTTTTCTCAGGTACTCAAATGTATCCTTGGGTAGTGGCTTGGTGAAGATATCAGCCAATTGTTCTTTTGATTGCACACATTCAAGTATCACCTCTTTTTCTTAAACTTGTTCTCTCAAATAGTGATACTTGATTGCAATGTGTTTAGTCTTTGCATGCATGACTAGATCCTTGAAAATATTTATTGCACTGGTGTTATCACAATAGATAATCACTAGTTCTATGATCTTCATATGCATACCTTTCAGCAACTGTTTGATCCATGCAATATTTGAGCAGTTTGCAAGAACAACAACATATTCTTCTTCTGTAGTAGACTGAGAGATGCATCCTTGCTTCTTGCTAATCCATGTGACAAGTCTGTCACCCATAATGAATGCTCCTCCAGTTGTGCTCTTTCAGTCATCAAGATTTCTAGCCCAATTAGCGTCGGTAAACACTTTTAGTTCAAATTTGTGTTCTCTTCTATACTATAAGCCAAATTCCTCAGTATTCTTCAGATATCTTAGAATTCTTTTCACAGTAGTTATATATGATTCCCTGGCGTTAGTAGAAAATCTAGCAACAATCCCTACTGCATGTGCAATATCTGGTCTAGTTTGTACAACATACATGGTTTTTCCTATCATTGATCTGTATAGAGTCTAATTTACCTCTGTTGTCTTGTCCTCCTTTATTAACTTTCATCCAGTAGCCATCAGTGTTCCAATAGGTTTGGAATCTTCCATCTTGAATATTTTCAGAACTTCTTTGATGTATTTAGACTGTGTAATGAAAATACCTTCACTTTGTTGAATGATCTATAGACCAAGAAAGAACTTGATCTCTCCAAACATAGACA
>MU226872.1:22401-33112 GCA_018584345.1 Thuja plicata
AGTTAAGAGATTTATAGAAGGATTGTTAAATCCACCTTTCTTGAAAGGTTTCTTCTATTTTCTACACTTGTTAGAATGTAGACAAAAATATTCAGTGACCTGAGTGTATGCAATCTACTATTGATGATTACAGATCCATTAAATATTACAAGTATAATGTATCACCTAATGTGATTGATCAATACCTCTGTTGCTGGGTAGCCTTGAATCTGGTTCTTGATAACCTAATTCATCTTTTGCTGTTCTTGCTTGAAACTCTTAGTCTGATCCATAGATGTGCTCCTTGGCTACTATCATCCTCACATCATGTATGAAATGAATGATTACACATCTATTTATACAGTAGATTGACCTAATTAAGTTTCACGTATTAAAAAGATAACTCTATGATCAAAGGTTTACAACTTGACCTTGATCTCCTAGTTTGCATATTTTCAATTAGGTAGACTGATTAAAATAATTATAATTACATTGCTTGTCCCTCAAGAAATAGTTTTAAATCAAATCAAAATGCTAAATATAAAGAATAATTGTTTTATCTGACGTGGAAGTCAGATCCACATTTCTCAGGATTTAACTGACTTTCGATGTCTGGTGCTCAAGTTTCTCTATTGTCAGTATGTCGGTGTTCCTTTAGTGAACTGTCCGTCGGGTTCCCTTGCTCTGTTGGGTTCGTCTGCTTTTCTTCTCTGTCGGTTTGCACCTCAACATTTTCGGGTTGAACTATGCAAATTGTGTCGGGTTTCTCTTTTGATCAGTCTTTTCATGTTTCTCTGAACTTAACACTTTTCGGTGACCTTTGTTATCTATAATTTCAGTTTGTACTGAAAGTCTATCATTCGGTGATGGTTCAAAATCTATTTTCCCTTTGCATATACTAGTGGAAAAATAATGTCTTCAATCTCCCCCTTTGACATTAGTATAAAAAACTGATATGTGCAAAATACTAAACTATGTAGTACGTACACCATGTATTTTACCTTGTCATTTATGGCTCCCCCTATGTATATGGCGGTATAGTATATGTATATACATGTACACTTGCTTTTATACTATACTCCCTTTTCACCTTATCTTCATATCATTCTTCCCCTAATGTACATATCATTTTTCCCCTTTTTTGATAGTAAGGGAAAAGGTGTATACTTACAACTTATCAAAAATATGGGAATAGGAATTCTTGAGGTCTTCCATGAGTTTCTCCCATTTCTCCTTTAGGTGTTCAAGAGCCATTTTCTCCAGTGTGATTTGGGCATGCATATCATAGATGTTTCCTGCTACAGACATCTCTGGGGTGGCAATTGACTGTCTTGCCGAAGTCATGTGCTGTTGCAGAAGTGTTAGATTTGGAAGCATTAGAACCTGTAGCTTGGTAACCTCATCTCTAAAATTGGTTTCTACCTCTAGAATTTCCTGTCTCAACCTTCTAGATTTAATAATCTTTTCCAAATGCATCTTGATTGCATTGTCATCTATGGTTAGACTTTGTGCACTTGTATTTAGATCAGAATCTATTTGTGCAATCTTATCACTATTTTCCTTAGTGATTTTCTCTAAAGTGCACAACTTTTGTATTAAGGAAATAGCTTTAGAAACTATTGGATCTAATTCATCTGCAAGTTCTGAGAGATTTACCTTCTTGACTGCCACTTCTTGGCTGATCTTTTCTGTCAATTTATATCGATATTTTTTTTTTCTCATTCCTCAATTGATTTTTCTGCATCCACATTCTGAGATGTGATGACCTTAGTTAGAATGGAAAGTTGATCAATGATGGGGGCATTTTGATCAAAATTTATGTTAGGAACAATTTGTGTCAATATATCCCTTGTAGTTTCCAACACTAGGGATTCTTTGTGCTCTTTCCTTAGCTTTTCTTGCATAGCTTTCCTTTGAAATATTTCTCCATACTTTTTGAGAGATTCAAAATCCAATGTAGAAGGGTCACACTTCGGTATCTCAATGATTTCATCCAATGTTACCTTCAGCTTGGAATTATTTGTCTTCTTTTTCTTCTTGAATGCTGAGTGGCAAGCACTTGTATGTACTACCAAAGCAAGATCATTTGCTTTGTCAGATGTGCTAGATGAAGGCTTTTGTGGTGTTGTGTCTTTTTCCTGCTGATCGGTATCTGCCTGTCGGTTGGCAGTGGACATATCCACATCAACCTTCGGTGTATCTGCAACATCTCCTTCTGTTTTCTTAGGAGTATCACCTTCTTTCTTGTCTTCTTAACCTTTTCCTTCCTTCCCTTTATCTTTTTCTTTCTTTGCTTCATCTGTTTCTTGTTGTCCTCCATCTATGACATTTTGATCATCAATTGTATCTTTTTTTTCATCATTACCCTTATCCTCGGGTATGCTTGCATCATGCTCAGGTGAGTTGTCCTTTTGTGACATTGTGTTAATAGCTTGTATTAAGAATGACATTTGGCCTGGTATATTCACCTGTGCATCATCTATCGTTGTGTCTTATTCATCGGTTTGGGCTGGGACTATAGTAACATCTTCATCTTTTTGTATCTTATCTGTAGGATCTCCTTCGGTAATATCAATGATAGTATTATCTAGTCATGTTTCATCTGCAGTTTCCATATCCTTTTTACTTGTTGTGTTCAATGCTACTTCATTTACATCCTCATCATCAGTTATAGTAATGTTCTTTGGGCTAAGTTTAGCCTGATCTTCAACATTGAGTGGCTTGTCGGTAAGAGCTTCTTGAGGCCCGCGGATTGAAACCATTTTTGATACATTAAGTATCTTTCTCCATTTATCCTCACTTTTTCTATCAAGTTCAATTAGATGTCCCTTTAGCACCTCATAGGATCTTAGCTTTGGGGAGAACCTGTTAGAATGTTTCTCCATCATTTCTTGAATCTCTTCCATCTTAGATTCAGGTGGCATGACTAAAACTAGGGCTCTTTCCCTTATTTGTTTCTCTTCCTTTAGAGCATATGTCTACCTAGCCAACAATCTATCCATAACTGCTTTTGGCATTTTATCTTCAAATTGAATTGGTATATATTTAAATATACTCATCATTGTGATGATGCCTTCTTCCAACTTGTTTTGGTCCTTGGGATCCAGAGTTATCCATTTTCTTATCTTGGGGTCTATGATTGAACCTGACTTGATCATTGATGCACATACCTCATCAGTTGTGGTAGGCATCATATTCTTAACAGTTTGTTCATCCCGTTCAGTATCTTTTAAATCTTATTTGTTTCTGATTAGCCTTCTTCTTTTTGTCGGGCCCTTTTTCCTAGTTTGAGGCTTTCTTTTATAGGTCCTTACTTGACCTTTCTTGATCAGTGAAGGAATTGCATCCTTTTGTATCTGATTTCTGGTCCTAGATGCAATAGTAGTCCTTGGATTCTTTGGGGGTGGTGCATTGGACTCTGTGGATTCTGAGTCACTCACCTTCTCAGCTTCATCGATGGGTGACTGACCCTCGATTTCTTCTGTCTGTCTTGTTTCCTCTTCATTTAACGACAACTTTTTACTTCAAAGTCTTAACCATTTTGTACTTCTTACTGTCGATCTTTTTTTTGGAATTAATGGGAATTGTTACTGAGAGGGGTTGGGTGAATCAGTACCTCTAAATTTTTTGTATCTTTTAACCTTTATCCTTTAAGTTATAAAATGTTTATCCAACCATCTTTTCTATACTATCTTGATGCAAGATATATCAATTCATAAACTTAACCATACATGTGAACATTCATAGAAACATTCATGAAAGTAATTGACACATAACACAAGATATGATATCACAGAAAACTCCTGTTAGGAAGTAAAAACTGCGGTGGGGATGGAACCGACAAATTCTTCACTATCTATAGATTGGAAGGGGCCAGTTAAGGCTTACAATTTGATCACTTTTGATGATCTACCCGGTAAGAGTATCTCTGGAGACCTGTTAAAGTCTACTTGGTTAAGAGATTTAGCAACACTGTTGAGTGTGCACTCGGTTAAGAGATTTATAGTTGGACTGTTAAATCTACCTTCCTTGAAAGGATTTTTACACTTTGCTTCACTTGTTAGAATGTAAGAAATTTACAATTTGACCTGGTGTATGCAATCTCCTATTGTTGATTACAGATCCATTTAATATTACATGAATAAGTATATCACCTAATGTGATTGGATAATACCTTTGATGCTCGATTGTCTTTGTTCTTGGTTCTTGCTAACCAAATTCACCTTTTGTTGTTCTGGTTCATGAAACTATCAATCTGATCCATAGATGTGCTCGTATGCTTCATTCATCCTCTCATCCCTCTCTCTTGCATAATAATGAATGATTGCATCATCTATTTATAAGATAGATTGACCTTATCAAGTTTCACGTAAAACAATGTTAACTCTAAGATCACAGGTTTACAACTTTACCTTGATCTCCTAGTCTATGTGTTTTAAAGCAGTTAGATTGATTAAAGCACTTACATTCATGTTTCTTGTCCCTAAAGAAATGGATTTAAAAACAAATCAATACTCTATAAATGGAATAAGACTATTTTATCTGATGTGGAAGTCAGATCCACTTTTTGCGGGCTGCAACTGACTTTCGGTTTCTGTGGGTCGGTTATGCTCTGAAGTCAGTTAGACTGATTCTCGGTGTTCTTGCTTGAACTATCTCTTGGGTTCCACTTTGACTGTTCTCTCAGTTTGCACTATGATCTGCTTGTCGGGTTCCACTTTCGGGTTCCTCTTTATCCTTTCCATTTTGCATTTTCGGTTTACACACAAAATTGTGTCGTCGGTTTTCTTTGTACTTAGCAGTTTTCGGTGATCTCTGATATTTTCCTTTTTGGTTTTCTCTGTGTCCTGTCTTTCGGTGTATGCTTACCGAATGTGTTCTTTGCATACTAATGATAAAATAATGTCATCAATCTGCCCCTTTGACATTAGTATCAAAAACTAATATGTGTAAAATACTAACAAAATGTTAAGTATGTACAACATATATAATCCTTATTCATTTCATGACTCCCACTATGTATGTGCCAGTATATCAATATACTCTCCCTTTTTCTGTTCTTTTTCCCTGTAGTACTATATAGTTTCCTATCTGTACATATCAATATTTCCCCCCTTTTTTGATATTAAGAGCAAAGGTGTATACCTTATAACTTATAAAAAATGTGTGAGTGTGAAGACTTCACGTCTTCCATCATCTTCTCCCATTGGTCCTTTAGGTTCTCTAGAGCCATATGCTCGAGTGTAATCCTTGAGTTCATATCATAGATGCTGTCTACTACAGACATCTCGGGGGTTGCTATCAGTTGTATTTCTGAACTGATATGCTATTGAATTAGTGTCAGATTTGGTATAAGTTGAGCCTGGAGCTCATGGGTGACCTCTTCCCTGAATTTTGTTTTTGCTTCCCATAGTTCTTTCCTTAACCTTTTTATTTCAATAATATTTTCATAATGAAACTTAATTGTATTGTCTCCGGTGGTTAAGCTTTTAGCACTATTAGCTAGATCAGATTCTAACTTTGCTATGTTTTCACTATGCTCCTTAGTGAATTTATCCAGCATGCTTAGTTGTTGAATCAAGGAAATAGATTTAGCAATAATAGGATCTAATTCACTTATGAATTCTGAAAGCTTTACCTTGTTTACTGCCACTTCTTGGCTGATTTTCTCAACAAGTTTTTGTTGGTACTTCTGCTCTGCTCTCTCTTCAATTTCCTTCTTTGCATCAATGTTCTGTGTTGTAATGGCTTCTGTGAGAGTGGCTAGTTGATCAAGAATCTGTTTAGTCTGATCAACATCAACATTGGGTACAATCTGGTACAAGATGTCCCTAGTTGTTTCTAGAAGCATGGAGTCTTGGTGCTGCTTTCTCAGCTTCTATAATTCCTTTCTCTGGCATATTTCACCGTATTCCTTCAGTGCTTCATAGTCAAGTGTAGTTGGGTCACATTTGGGGATCTCAATGATTTCATCTAGAGTGACTTCCAACTTACTCTTTTTTGATTTCTTCTTCTTCTGAGTTTCAGTTGAGTGAAGAACCATAGCCATCTTCTTGGATTTGTCTGTGGTACTGGATGAGGTGACTTGTGGTGTTGGCTCTTTTTGTTGTTGTGCATCGATGTTAGCTTGTCAGTTTTTACTAGACATCTCCACATCAACCTTTACATTGTTTGTTGAAACTTTTTTGGTTTCCTCAGGAGTGCCTTTTTTAGTTTTTCCTCCTTCATCGGTATCCTTAAGTACTTCATCATCCTTTTTCTATCCATCCTTCTCAGTGGTGTCTCCATCTGTTTGCTGTAAATCTCCTTCTGCAAACTTATTAGTTTCGCATACAATATGAGTATCTTCGATGACATTCTTTTCATCGGTGTTGTCTTTCTTTCCTTCTACCCCTGCATCCTCAGGAATGCTTGATTCTTTATCAGGTGACTTGTCTATTTCTTGAAGTATATTGATGGCTTGCATCAATATTGGCATGTTTCCTAGTATGTTCACCTGTGAAGTATCAATTGTGGTGTCCTGTTTGTCGGTTGTGTCCTTGGTGACAATGACATCTTCATATTTTTGTATTTCTTCTACTGGGTCATTGGTTATGTCAATGACTGTATTATCCATTGTGTTGTCTGGCCATATTTCATCTGCAACTTCCACATTCTTGTTGCCAATTGTGCTCGTTTCTTCTTTATCTAACTCAACTGATGTGTCATCTTTTGCATCTTTGATTATTATGTGTTCTTGAGTTGCCTGATTATCATCTTTCTGTTGTATTTTTTTTTTAGGGGTAGCTTCCTCAATAGGTTTATTGAGTATTTTACTCCAAGTTTTGTGACTGTCTTTTTCAAGCTCTATAAACCTCCCTTCAAGAAATTTGTAGGCTCTAAACTTGGGTGAGAACTCCTTTTTATGGTTCTTCATCATCTCATTAATTTCTTCCCTCTTGGATTCAGATGGCATAAGAGAAGCAAGTACTCTTTCTCTTATCTCCTTCTCATTCTTTAATGCAAATGACCATCTGGCATATAATCTGTCCAAGAGTTCCTTTGGTATATTATTACCTTCGAATTGAATTGGTACGCACTTGAATTTGTACATCTTTGCAATGATGGAATCTTGAACTTTGTTTTGATCTTATGGATCTAGTTTTAGCCATCTTCTTATCTTAGAATCTGTAATAGATCCTGAATTTGCAATAGATTTACATACCTCATCAATGCTTTCTGGAACCTTAATCTTTTCTGCTTGTATACCTTCATCTTGTCCAGTGTCCTCAATATCTTCTCTAGTTCTAATGAGCCTTCTTCTCTTTGTTGGCCCTCTTTTTTGTGTGGCCGGTTTGCTCTTGTAAGTTCTCACTTGTCCTTTCTTCAAGGGTGAAGGAGTTGAGTCCTTTGCTATTTGGATTCTTGTCCTAGAAGCAGCTGTGGTTCTTGGCTTCTTTGCTGGTGGAGGAGGTGGCGAATCTGACTCTCTGGCCTCAGAGTCATTCTTTTCTGCAGCTTCACCGATGGGTGACTTCCCTTCAGTCTCTTCCTCCTTGTCAGATTCTTCTTCCTTTTCAATTTCTTCTTCTGTTACCGACGATATTTTATTTAGGTTCTTGACCATTTTATCCTTTTTCTTGTCAATTTACTTTACAACTAGGCCAGATTTGATTCTTGATTTAGCCTCCTCATAAGTTTCGAACTTTGGTTGTTTCTTTTCTAATGGTTCATTTATCAATGCATCAATTGCATTAGATGCTTGATCAATATTGACCTCATATTCCAAAGGTTGTAGCCATGCTGGCCTTGGTACAAAAGGTTTGATGTATGTGTGGTCGGTGTCAACCATAAAACATATATCATTCTTATATTTCTCTATAAGTTGTTTAGGGATCCTTACCCTCTTCTGCATTCGGTCCTTGAATCCTATAAAGTATTCATCCATGAATGTTTCAAAGTTGTCCCCTAGTCATGTTATGTATTCACTGATTTGCATGGTGACCGGTTTTGTGGTATCCCATTTTACATCTCCTACTGATGGAAATGATTCTTGAAAGTAAAAGAAAATGCACATGATAAGTGATCCAAACTTACATGTATTTGTTTTAGCAACCTGTGTGTTCCTTCTGTTTATTTTGTTAGTGTAGTGTTGTTGGACGCATATGCTTTGTAAGTCGTCCCCTGAGTATATTTTATTATCCCACATGCATAGGTAGTATTACTTTTCTAGATCGTACTTAGTATATAAGAGTAGGTTGAAGCCTTTGATGGACACCGACGAATTTATTGTATTGAGCTTGCTCAAAGGAGTGTCCCCCTCAAAGTGGCCCGCGATCAATAGATTCATTCTGAGTTCTGCTATTGCTCTATATTCTGTTATTTCGTGCATTCTCACCATATTGCTGTAAGGAGGTTCCTCTCATCTAGTATCAGAGCACTTTCTTGGGCTCGCTCGCTGGGTGAAAATTACGTCAAATTTTTATTTTCCGTCGTGGCCTTCAGGTTCCTTTCAATTCCAATATTTCTTGTTATTGCAATCCTTCTTTTCAGTTATTCCGTATTTGAGTGAATTTTCCTGAGTCGATTGTGTCAAATTGGGTTTTTTCTGGGGATTGTAGAAATTTGAGTAGGATTTTGAAAATGTTTTGGGCATTTTACCTGCATCACATACTGCCCTGCATATGTTCCAGTGATAGTTGAGCTCTGCCCAGATGCTAGCAGTGCAACTGCAAAAACCTTTGAGCTCCATTGCCCCATAACATTCTGCACACATTACCATAGAGACCCGAATTTATGTCCAATTTAAAGTGCATACTCATATCGGATCAAACCATGTTTCTTGAAAGTAGTTCTGTTGCAAATTTGCGATCACTAATCATTGAATCATGAAAGATTGATTCTCTAGCAACACAGTTAATTGCAAAAAGGAGAAAAAGAAATTTTGAAAATGATGATGTGTGGAACTGGAAATGCCAATTTCATTAAAAAAAATGGTTATTATAGGAGAAATTCAAATGCAGAGCAATTCAGAAAAAAAGTAGGAAGGTAGGATCATCTTACGCTCAGAAGAAATGCAGATTTGTTGAGGTCCAAGTTATTACAGTTATCAACGTCTTCAGGCGATAAGTTAGGTTTTGCACAAACCGCACCACTCACAGAGACAATGGACACGTTTATTATGAATGCAACGAACAAAGCAATCGCACTTTCTGCAACAAAATACTTGTATGCCGACTGCAAGATAAAAAACCATTTTGTTATAGTTAAATCTCCATCTTGTGAATTGCTAATGAAATCTAAGTTAATAAATATTAACTCAAAACCTATACAGTAAAAATTATTGTTGCACCCTGGTTAATAAACGAATTGCATAGTTGGGTATACAAGTTTTATGGTACTAGTCAAATTTGGATGAGCATCAACTATTTATATGAATGCACTGGCAGTTGATATGTTCTGTCAACCTATTTAGATCTGACATCAATTATTTATGTTAAAAAAGTAGCTGAACTTACGGCATAACGAGGGCTCCTAAAAGTGAAATGGCAAGACCAGTTGCTCCACTTCCTTTTAGCTGGGGAACAAACAACCCTTTCAAGATTTCTGTGGATTTAGGCTTTGAATATGTTAGCTCTCCAATAAAGCAACCTAACATTATGAACACCAGAAGAGCCACAAAAATCTCCAGTTTTCGGATCTGCAGTTCATATATCACTCTATCTTGATTAGAATTCAATAATTAAAAGAACTGGATGCATGAATGTAATTAGCACGTAAGAAATGGTTACCCCATATCGTTGCATTCCAAGAAGCAGAAGTGTGCTTAGCCCTGTTAGAAGAACCCCAACCCATACAGGTATGTGAAACAGCATGTTCAGTGCAAAAGCAGATCCTATGACTGCAATACAATTAGATAACAATTAATATCAGTAGGCATTCAAAAGATACTTTTTATACATGCATCTATCCCTTGTCTTTGATGTGTTATATTGATAACAAACTAATCCATTGATGCTTGAGAATATTAACCTTCAGGAATGTCAGCTGAAATAACAGCCACTTCAGCTAGCATCCACAGTACAAAGTTTATTTTCTTAGGATACTCTGCTCTGTAATGTTCAGCTAGATGCATGCCTGGAACATATTCAAAGTCCCATCATTGAACATAATATATATTGACAACAAAATATCCAAATTCATTATATTCTTATCAATTTTCAAACAGAGACCAAACTGACCTGTACTGACTCCCAGTTTTGCTGCAAGAGATTGAATAATCAAGGCAAATACTGATGCCACAAGAATGATCCAGAGAAGCTGCAAGCCAAGGCAAAAGAATTATAAATGATCTTCTTTTATAATAATTGTTTCCAAGATAATACTAAAAGCAAACTTCTTATACACATTATTTGAACATATACCTCATATTTGTACTGTGCACCAGCCTGCAAGTCAGTCTCCACTGAGGCACAGAGAAAAAATAGCAATAAACAATTAGTTATCTCACAATTAAGTTATTAATACAAACACACATCTAGAAGGCTGGTTAGATATTCACAGTAACTTACAGTTTCCAGGATCAAGATATGCTATGCACACCAGAAACCCAGGTCCAATAAACCCTAATAACTTCCTCCACCATGGCTTCTGTAATAGTTTACAACTTACAAATAATCAGAAGCAAATATACTAGACATCTGATACGATTGCTACTTTTTGTACAGTTCAGTCCAGGCATTATAAAAGGAAT
>MU226873.1:0-30389 GCA_018584345.1 Thuja plicata
TTTATAATATATAAACTAAAACTCATAAAATTGAAAAATTGAAAAAACTTGAATCATAAAATTTTGAAATCAAAATGTTGTATTTGGGCGGGAGATATCGGATATACGATAATATCAGATATACAATAATATCGGACATATAATAATATCGAATATACAATTAGGCTTGGTAGTTGCTTTGGGTTTTGGCTTTCCAATGCCAAATGTGGTTGGTCAACCCAAATGACGTGTTCACCATATTTCCTCTGATCTACAGACTTAGGCAATGTAGCTAACGACCTTTTTTCACCTAAAATTGATGAAACAAAAAGGGTTTCTTAAAGACGTTATCAACTTTCCATCAATATAATTGCTGTCAGAATTCGAGTTCAGTAAGTAATTATTACTTATTTTCTAGTTGAGATATCTCTAAAGTCCTGATTGACATACTGATTGAAAAACAACCATAACTTTCAAACATTTTAACCTTTTTGAAATCTGAAACATGTGTCACATTCCATGCTTTGCCTACTATAAGAAAAATAAAAGTTTGCAATTTTGTAAAGTTTAGAATTAGTTAAGGTGGTCAGATGTGAGAGTTTTTTTTATTTTGAATAAGTTGTAGAAGAAAATTCATAATTAATTATTTATTTGGTAAAAAATTACAAAAAAATATGCATCACATCCGAGCATTAGTCTACTACATATATTTAGAATCTTGTGAAAATATATCATCATTTGATTGTGATTAAGGTGGTCAGACATACACGTACTTTTTATCTATTTCCTAAAAATTTTCATACTACTGCATTGAAATCTAAAATATTGAACAATTAGATTAGTTTTTTTTTTTCAAAAAAGGGCTAGTAGTTTAGAAACTACATTCAAATTCCTATAGATTTTCTTCTTACAACTTTTTCACATAAGGTTGATAAGATGTTCAACTTTTTACATCAAGTTGACTAACCCTGATTTTCTTAATTTTCATTGCCACTTAAGGCCATAGCTTGGTATACCATGATCCTACACATACCCCTCACCCCAAGCATGCTTCTGAGATACTCAAAAGCATCTTTTGAAAAAGGTTTTGTAAATATATCTGCTATCTGTTCCTTTGTGCTAACATACTCTAGTCTAATCTCTTTCTCTGCTACCTTGTCTCTCAAGAATTGATACTAGATAGAAATATGTTTAGTCTTTGAATGCATTATAGGACTCTTTGACATATTCACTGTGCTAGTGTTATCACAATGGATAACCACTGGCTCTTTGAAAATTATTCCAATATCCTTCAACATTTGTTTCATCCAAACACTTGTGGACAATTTATAGCAGCAGCAACATACTCAGATTCAGTAGTAGACTAAGCAATACAGCCCTGCTTCTTACTTAACCATGAAACCAACCATTTTCTAAGGAAAAATGCTCCACCATGTGTACTCTTCTATCATCCACACTACCTTCCCAATCAGCATCAGTATAAGCCTATAAAATAAAGATTTGATTTTTCATACCATAATCCATACTCTATTGTTCCTTTCAAGTATTTGAAAATTATTTTCATAGCAGCAACTTGTGTCTCTTTAGGATCTGCTTGATATCTTGCCACAATTCCAACTGCATTGGAAATATCTGGTCTAGTGTGAGTTAGATATTGTAGACCTCCAATAATTTATTGGGACTTTGTCTGAAAATCATTCTGACTTTCATCATTACTAGTAAGTTTATTACCAGTCACCATGGGTGTTCCAATAGGTTTACAATCTTCCATTCCAAACTTCTTCAACATTTCCTTAAGATACTTGGTCTGAGATATAAAAATACCATTCTTATTCTGATTAATTTGAAAACCAAGAAATTTTTTTATCTCACCAATCATTGACATTTTCAAATTCATTTTCCATTTTTTTAGAGAACTTTTTACTCATTTTATCATTGCCTCCAAAAATGATATCATCAACAAAAAATTTTATGATTAAGATTCCATCTCCACCAGTTCTTAAATATAAATTACTGTCTGCATTATCTTTTTTGAAACCAAGACGAAGTAGATACCTGTCTAGTCTTGCATACCATGCTCTCGATGCTTGTTTCAGTTCATATAATGCTTTCTTCACCTTACAAACCATGTTTTCATCTTCCATCAAAGGAAATCCATTAGGTTTCTCTATGTATACTTCTTCCAAATCTCCATTCAAGAATGAAGATTTCACATCCATGTGATATACTTTAAAGTCTTTATGTGAAACATAAGAAATAAATAATCTCACAGCTTCCAACCTAGCAACATGAGCAAATGTTTCTTCAAAGTCAATGCCTTCTTGTTGTGAGTAGCCTTTACAAACCAATCTAGCCTTATTTCTTACCAATGTTCCTTCCTCATCCATTTTGTTTCTGAAAACCCATTTAGTTCCTATCACATTTTTGTTTTTAGGTCTTGGAACCACTTCCCAAGTGTTTTTTTATTTATCTATTCTAGTTCTTCCTGCATAGATTTAGTCCAAGATTCATCTCTACATGCTTCATCAGTAGTTTTCAGCTCAACTTGAGAAATCAAACAAATTTCATCTCTTACTTTTGATCTTTTCATCATTCCTTTACTTTCATTACCAATGACTTGATTTTCAGGATGGTTCTTCTTAACATACCTTGAAGTCTTAGGAGTTTCAGTAAGCTCAACTGATTCATCTCAATCTCCAAAGGTTATGTAGGATCAGTAGTGACCTCTTTTATCTGTGCAATCTAACCATAGTCATACATTCTTTCCTGAATCTAAAAATTTTCATCTATCCTCACATTAGCGCTTTCAATCAACTTCCTCAATCTCAGATTGAAACATTTATAGGATTTTTTCTTAGTAGAATAACCAAGGAAGATACCTTCATAATTTCTAGCATCAAACATGACTATCTCATTATCTCTTTTGATATAGCATTTACTTCCAAATATTCTGAAATATTTTATAGTAGAAGTATGATCAAACCATAATTCATAAGGAGTCTTACTTGTACCTTCTCTAATTTGAATTCTATTTAAGGTGTACACAATAGTACCAAAACCTTCTCTCCAATGAACATGTGATACATTTCCTTCCAGCAACATAGTTCTGGCAGCATCTAATATTGTTTTGTTTCTTCTCTCTACTATCCCATTCTGTTGTGGTGTCCTAGGAACAGATGTCTGTCTGAATATTCCATGCTCTTCAGAGTAGGTATTAAATAAGTCTAAAGTAAACTCACCACCTCTATCTGATCTCAAACATTTTATCTTCAAACCTGATTCATTCTCAACTTTTGCTTTGAATATCTTGAATTTATCAAATGCCTCAAATTTCTCTATTAAATATGTAGCCCACATCATTATAAAAAATTCATCAAAAAAAAGTATAAAGTACCTTTCACCATAATAAGATCTTTCTCTTGTAGGACCACACAGATCTGTATGTACCAGATTCAACTTCCCTTTTGGTGAATAAGATTTTATTTTAAAACTACTTCTAGTTTGCTTCCCCATAACACACTCTCTACACATAGTTTTAGATGGTTTCACAATATTAGGTAGATCTCTTATTGTATTAGTCATACTTTCCTTCACAATGTTATCAAAGTTAACATGACAAAATATTCTATGCCATAACCAACTGTCATCAACCTTCACAACAAAAAAAAAGCCTCAGATGTATTCAATTCAAATACACTACCTCTAGATTTAGTACCAGATGCGATCAAGTCTCCTGATTTACTTCTGATAGAACATTTCCCATCAATAAATTTCAATTGATAACCTCTGTCCACTAGTTGTCCAACACTCAATAAATTATGCTTAAGTCTATCAATAAGAAGTACATTGTCAGTATTTGTTTTTCCATCCAGAGAAATAGATCCAACTCCAATGATAAGCTTAGGAGTATTGTCACCAAATCTAACAACACCACCATCATATCTTTTCAGACTAAAAACTTGTTTTTATCTCCAGTCATATGATGTGAACAACCACTATCTATAACCCATTCAGATTTCTTTTCAACACAAGATACTAAGGCTTTTTCTTCATGTATAGGTTCATCATCGTTAATAGCAATAAATCCAATCTCATAATAGTCAACAACTTCATCATTAGAAACACCTTCACTAGCATAGTAACATTCCTTGCCTTTTGAATACTTTGATTTGTAAAACTTAGGTTTATTTTTTGGAACCCTTGTAGAACATCGAAATGAAAAATGACCTATCTTGTTGCATGAAAGACATTTCAAAGGTAACCTGCCTTCAAATTTATCCTTACCTCTCTTTTCTCTTCTAGCAATCAGGGCTACCACTTCATATAGCTTTCTTTCTTCCTCCTATATCTGTTCCCATTCATCAGCATAGTCTCCAAGTTCTTGTCTCGAGTCACTATTAATTATTTCTATGCATAATCGCCTTGAATACTGACTCAACTTTAGGTAGAGAATCTCCCAGTTTTGCAACCTCAAAAGTAGTTAGCTTTCCAATCAACATCTCTCTGCTGAAGTTCACTGTCAAATGTATAATCTCCTCTATATCTTTTACTTTAGTTCTATATGCAGGTTTCAGAGATCTAAGAATCATCGCAATCATATCTTCCTCACTATAAGTACCTCCATAGTTCCTGATGCCAGTAACCACTTCAGTAATTCTCTATGCATATGCTCTAATGTTCTCATCATCTTTCATTTTCAATGATTCCATCATTGTCTTCCAATTTTGTAGCTTCGCCTATTTTGTAAAATTATCTCCTTCATACAGTGCTTCCAATCTTGTCCAAATTTCATTTGCATTATCTAATTTTTTTACTTCTGTGAATTCGCCTTCAGAAAGTGCATTGATCAATGATTTCCTTGTGACCATGTTACATGAAAATAACTTCTTTTCATCTTTAGTAGCTTTATCCAATTCATTCGTAGTCTTTTTAATTTCCTTTCTTTTTGTGATCATCCAGTAGTCGATTCTCAAACATAGCAAATGTGTTCTCATCTTGTTCTTCCAACTGTCAAAGTTTTTAGGATCAAATTTACGACTATCCTTCCTATAGTAACTCATCTTTAGGATCACCTCAAGATGCTAATCTTTCTCTCTAAGGACTAGAAGCTATGATACCAATTGTTAGGAATAACAGTCCACAAGCACAACTAAGAGGGGTGTGAATTAGTTGTGAGACAAATGATTAAACATTAACCTTTATAAACCAAAACTTCAATTCAAATGATAACATAGTAAATGCCAAAACAATAACAAAATCCTTTTTTGTCGAGGAAACCCTGTTAAAGGTAAAACCCTGGTGGGAATTAGAACCCACAAATGATGTAGTGAGAGTATAGTATCCCTGTTAAAAGATTTATCCCCGTTGGGAGATTATTACAACATTACATTACACACTCTCTATTAAAGGACATACCTTGTTCGGAGTCAAGAGTAACAGTGGGCTCACTACCCATGCATACTTCCCAAAGAAGGTTAAATCCACCATCAAGGATTTACTGTTAGTAATAACTAAGAGGGGGGGGAGGGGGTGAATTAGTGGCCTCAAAAATTAATCCTTAAATCAACCCTTAAAAATTATAACCACAAATTATGTCTCAAGTTATCTTCTATCCTACAAGATGTATGCCTTGAAATACTTATATCAATTTTCTACTTGTCAGATTGATTTGTAAATCTCTCTTCTATATGATTACCGATAAGTAGTTAACTATTTACCGAAACATAGTAAATATGCAGAGTATACCGATAAATGCAGAATTGCATATGTGAAAAGTAAAACAGTAAAGTAATAAAGCATTAACACATAACACATGGATTTTTAATGTGGAAACCATGTTAAGAGAAAAACAACTGGGACCGGTACCCCAAATTTTCATTCTTCTGAAGTGAGCCCTGTTAAAGGTTACAACTACACTGTTAGGTGTGACCTTGTTAGAGGATTTAAAAGATAGTTTGCCACCTAGTATCTAGCATCTAATGCTACCATCCTTGATCAAACACTCACTTGTCCTGTCAATAGGTATTAGGCATATCCAATGCTACTTTCATGATCAAACTTTTTGATACTCCTTGGGATGTATCTCAATTGTAAAAGACTTTTAAGTCTTGCTAAGTTAAGAGACTTGATGCTTCAATGGTTAAACTAAAACACTAATGATCTATTCATACATAAAACTTAATTGCATATTTTTAGATCTATTGTAGGTCCATTACCTCTCTGATCAATATAATCAATTCTTTATCTTTTCTCCACATTTTTCTACTCTGTGATGTTGTCTCACTGTTCGTCAGTGTCTGCAGAATATAGCTCTTTCCTTAGCTTGTTGATCAGGACTAAATGAAGACTTTCTCCTCTAGATTTTCTTTAAAATCTTTCCTCTTTTATTTTTCACCCCACATTCCCCCATTGATAATGAATTGGGTTTGTCTCTATATAGACATGATTTACCTTTTCTTGGCTTTCTTGATTCTTGGCGTGATCCACAATTCTCACCAATTAGATTTAAAAAAAACTCCTGTTTTATCTCAAAGAGATCTTCTTGCCAATTGGACAAATCAACTTTACATCAATTACTTATCTTTGGCTTTATCTAGATGATTAAAATAATAATAAGTATCCATTAAGTCAATTTATAGCTCTTGATAGTGAAGCATTTTGTCATTTTTGAACTCTCTGTTCTGTTAGTCAACACTTCAGTTAGTCAACACTTCAGTTAGTCATTGGTGATAATTGACTGTTTCGTCAGTGTGACTTCAGTTGTCATCGGGATCTCTATCCTTGTCTTTTCCATCAGGCAACACTGAAATTGTTTCCGTCGGGTTACTCTGTGTTTTTGCTTGTTGGAAAACACTACAACTTTGCTCATCGGTAATGATGTGCATTAGCTCGTCAGGTAACACTGTGACTCTACTCTTTTACTCTAACCATTGGCATGCACTCTATCGGTATATGTAGTCACTTAGTGAATACTTGAATTATATGCATTACTGATAGCATAGCCTTTGATTCATTGGTTCTTTGAAGTCTTTGGAAATATTTCTATGACCATATAGATTATATCAAGTTGACATCAATGACAATACAATACATTAACTGATTTAATGCCTTGCATGATCATCAACTTAACATCTTCAAACATTCAATTAGTTACATGTCATAAATCTCTCCCTTTGGCATTGATGGCAACATACTACATTATCATACTATACTATTACTAATAAAATATGAAATATACAGTTTCATCAAGTTTTCTTAATGTAACTATTACAAATGTCTGGCTTTCGGTAAGCTCAAATAGCTTTGATTTGATTCTTGCAGCTTTCTGTTTGTCTTCAATCCCTTCACTGGATAGATGTAGAACTTTCTTTCTCTGATGTAATGTGTTCTCCTTCTATGTCAAACTCTCTCCCTTTGACCGTTCTCTGTTCTTGTGATGTCTCTTGTCAACAATTTTATTTCTTTGTGTGTACTCTCCCTTTCTTGTTACATGTCTCCCTTTAAATACGTCGATGGATATGATCTCTCCCTGAGTTGATAATGGATATAATCTCTCCCTTTATCAGTATGATAATGAGATCTCTCTCTCTCTCTCTCTCTCTCTCTCTCTCTCTCTCTCCATTTGACAGCAATGCCAAACAAACATCTTTTCAAACAAATATTTGACAGTAGTGTCAAACAGATCCTTTCTATCCATAATATATTCCTTAAATTTCCCATTCCATTGGTAATAACTCTGGTGCTTGGAGTAGATAAATACCTTGCTTTGTATAGATTTTCCTTGAAGTCCATCTCTCTACTTGCATCAACATGAATGAAATTCTGATAATATGTAGGCTGATGCAGCCTTCTAGTCAACTTACTGACCAGTAGACAAGGGTCTGACCCCTAGTCTCTTTCTCAAGTATTCAAATGCATCCTTGGGAAGTGGCTTGGTGAATATATCAGAAAATTGTTCCTTTTATTGTGCATACTCAAGTATCACCTCCTTTTCCTGAACTTGTTCTCTTAAATAATGATACTTAATGGAAATATGCTTTGTTTTAGCATGCATGAATGGATTCATGGAAATGTTTATTGCACTTGTATTATCACAATAGATAATTACTGGTTCTAAAATTTTCATATTCATACCTTCCAGTAACTATTTGATCCTTGCAATATTTGAAAAATTTGTAGTAGCAACAACATACTATGCTTTTGCAGTAGACTGAGAGATTCATCCTTGGTTCTTGCTAATCCATGTGACAAGTTTGTCACCCATAAAGAATGCTCCTCCAGTTTTTCTCTTCCGATCATCAATATTTCCAGCCCAATCAGCGTCGGTAAAAATCTTAAGTTCAAATTTTCCTTCTCTTCTATACCATAAGCCATATTCCTTGGTATTCTTTAGATATCTTAGAATTATTTTCACAACAGTCATATGTGATTCCCTGGGATTAGCAAAAAATCTTGCAACTATTCCTACTGCATGTGCAATATCTAGTCTACTGTATACAACATACATGAGTTTTCTAATCATTGATCTATACAAAGTCTGATTTACCTCTGATGACTTGTCCTCCTTTGTTAGCTTACATCCAATTTCCATCGATCTTTCAACTGGTTTGGATTCTTCCATCTTGAATATTTTCAGTACTTCTTTGATGTATTTGGATTCCGTAATGAAAATACCTTCATCTTGTTGCATGATCTGCACACCAAGAAAGAACTTGATCTCTCCAAACATAGAAATATCAAACTCTTTGCTCATTTCATTTTCAAATGATTTGCATAGCATACCATTTCCTCCAAATATGATGTCATCAACAAATATCTCAGCAATTAAAATGTTAGCATCGGTATCTTCCTTCAAATAAAGATTAATATTTTTACTAGTCCTTACAAATCCAATACTTATAAGATAGGAATGAAATCTTTCATACCAGGCTCAAGGTGATTTTTTCAATCCATATAGGGCTTTGTGTAGTCTACATACCATGTCCCTCTTGTCTGGATCAACAAACCCTTTTGGTTGCTCAATGTATACCTCTTCTTCAAGTATTCCATTTAGGAATGCAGACATGACATCCATTTGATATACCTTGAATCCTTTATATGAAGCATAAGCAAGTAATATTCTTACTCCTTCTAGCCTAGCAATGGGTGCAAAGGTCTCTCCATAATCAATTCCTTCTTCTTGTGCATACCCCTTGCATACTAGTCTTGCTTTATTTCTGGTTACTTCTCCATTCTCATTCAGTTTATTCTTGAATATCCATTTTGTACTGATGACATTTTTGTCATCTGGTCTCGGTACAAGTGTCCATGTATTTTTTTTCTCTATCTGCTCAATCTTTCATTCATAGAACTTATCCATTCATCATTATCAATTGCAACATTGACAGATTTGGGCTCATAATCACAAATAAGACATATTGTATTTAGAGGCTTACTTCTGGTTCTCATACCAACCTTCTTGTCTCCAATGATCTGGTTCTATGGATGTTTCTTTTTGACATATCTTGCAAGTACATGTTCAGCTCTTTGTCTATCATCTTGATCATCATTTTGTTCTTCATTTTGTTCTCCATCACTTTGTGCATCATCTTGAGCAATATTCTGATAGTCAGTATTTTTAGCCTGATGCTTGGGTACAATGATCTGTTGCTCGGGAGCTCTACATTGTTGGTCAGGTAGAGTGTCAGGTTCCTCATTTTAAGCAAACCTATTGTAGTCCTATGGTTCTTTAGTGCTTTCCTTTTCATTCTTCTCTGCAAATTCATCTATCTTTACATTTGCACTTTCAACAAATTTGTTAGAGGCTTTATTTAGACATTTATAAGCCTTTCTCTTGGTAGAATACCCTAGAAATATTCCTTCATCACTCTTGGAGTTAAGTTGTCCATTTCTATCATCTTTTAAGATATAACACTAACTGCCAAGAATTTTGAAATAACTTATATTGGGTGTGTATCCATACCAAAGCTCATAAGGTGTCTTTCTTCAATTGTACTCTATTCAATGTGTAAACAACAGTACTGACAGCTTCTCTCCAAAAGATTTGGGTGATGCCTTTCTCTATCATTAGTGTCCTTGCATAATCAACTATGGATATGTTCCTTCTTTCAGCAATTCCATTTTGCTGTGGTGTTCTTGGTGCAAAGACCTGTATTTTGATTCCATGCTCATTGCAAAAGTTAGTGAATTCATATGATATAAATTCCCCTCCTCTATCTAACCTTAAATATTTCAATTCTTTACCACTTTGTTTCTCAACCATTGTGTTATACCATTTAAATATCTTGAATGCTTCAAATTTACCTTTTAGAAACATGACTGCCATCATTCTAGAGTAATCATCAACAAAGAAAATAAAATATCTATCTCCATAATAAATCTTTGTCCTCATAGGTCCACATAAATTAGTATGGAATAATTCTAGAATGGAATCAGATGTATGGGTTTTGCTTTTGAAACTAGACTTTGTCATCTTACCTTTTTGACAATTCTTACACATGATGTTGTTGGGCGTGGTCATCGTCGGTAAGCCTCTGAAATTTCTCCTTTTGCTAATATTTATCATGTTGTCAAAGTTCACATGACACAATCTTTTGTGCCACAACCATATGTCTTCGTTTGTAGAAATCAAACAAGTGGTGTCAGTATCATTCAGATAGAATAAGTTACCTTTTGTCTGCTCACCGATACCAATCAGATTTCCTGATTTATTAAAGATTTTGCCTTCTTATTTTCAAATACTACTCTGTGACTTGAATTATTCAACTGAGAAACACTCAATAGATTATAATTCAATCCAGTTACCCAATAATCATTTTCACATTTTATCTGGTTATTCAACATTATGGTTCTTCTACCTTCAACTGGACAAGGTGTGTCATTACCCATTCTTATTGAACCACCTTTATAGTATTCAAAAGTCTCAAACTTTTGCTTATCACCGTTCATATGGTGAGTGCAGCCACTATCTATGATCTAGACATCATTTTTGCCAACTTTAGATATGAGTGGAGTTTCTACATACCTTTCTTCATCATCTTTTACTGCCACAAACACCATCTCGATGTCTTCCTTAGATTCAGTGTCAGTATCATCATCTTTGCATTTTTCTAGGTAACTAGCCTTCTTTCCTTTGTCCTTGTAGTCTTAGGTATCTCTTCTTTTTGAATGTCAGTAGCTTCTATAATCACCTCTATCAGACTTCTTTTCAAATGATCTGTCATTACTTCTGTCATCTTTTCTTGTGTTAGGATATCTTGCAGCAAAGTGTCCAATCTCTTTACAATTAAAACAAACAATTGGTAATTTACCTTTGCCTCTCTGCATTCTTCTAGCCATAAGTGCTTTAATTTCATCAAGATCTTCTTCTTCATTTTCACTATCACTATCTTTTCTCATAGTGTGTTTATGACTTGTTTTACTTATTCTCATATAAGTTTTGAATGCAGACTCTATGTTTGGTAAGACACTATTATCAAAATTGTTCATCTCAAATGAAATGAGTCTTCCAATCAAACTATCTGGAGTAACATTGCTATTTCTACTGCTCTCATTTCTTGGATGGTAGATACTCTAATAACATAAGTAGGCAGCAAGGTTCTTAGAATTTTACTTACCACTGTATCTTCTTCTAGTACACCTCCAACTCCTCAGATAGCATTGACTACCTCTTTGATTCTTGTGGTGTACTTAGTGATGTTTTCACCTTATTTCATTTTGAGATCATCAAATTTTCCTCTAAGGCTTTCTACCTTGGTTCTCAAAACATTCTTGTCACCACCATGTACAAGCATCAATTTTTCCCACATCTACTTTGCGGTCTTGTAGGTTTTGACATCTTCAAATTTAGCATCAGAGAGTGAAGAAGCAAGCTCTATCATCATGCAATTGTGCTCATGCTTCTCTCTCATTTGTTCAACTGTTGGTGCTCCTATGGGAAACACATAGTCAGTATCTAAGTATTGAGTAAAATCATTTCCAATACCTGATAAGTGGAGTCTCATTTTGCTCTGCCATGAAGAAAAATTATCTTTGTTCAACTTGGGCACATCTCGTCTGTTCATCTTGTGATCTTTAGCTTAGGTCTTGAAACCTTTCTTCTAAGCACACAAGCTCTGATACCAATTGTTAGTAATAACTGAGAGTGGGGGGGGGGGGGAATCAATGGCCTCAAAAATTAATCCNGAAACCTTTCTTCTAAGCACACAAGCTCTGATACCAATTGTTAGTAATAACTGAGAGTGGGGGGGGGGGTGAATCAATGGCCTCAAAAATTAATCCTTAAATCAACCCTTAAAACTTATAACCACAAATTATGTCTCAAGTTATCTTCTGTCCTACAAGATGTATGCCTTGAAATACTTATATCAATTTTCTACTTGACAGATTGCTTTGTAAATCTCTCTTCTGTATGATTACCGATAAGCAGTTAACTATTTACTGAAACACAGTAAATATGCAGAGTATATCGATAAATCCACAATTTCATATGTGAAATGTAAAATAGTAAAGTAATAAAGTATTAACACATAACATAGATTTTTAACGTGGAAACCCTGTTAAGGGAAAAACCACTGGGACCGCTACCCCAAATTTTCACTCTTCTGAAGTGAGCCCTGTTAAGAGCCAACCCTGTTAAAGGATACAAACACACTATTAGGTGTGATCTTGTTAGAGGATTTAAAAGATAGTTTGTCACCTAGTATCTGGAATCTAATGCTACCATCCTTGATCAAACACTCACTTGGCCTGTCAATAGGTATCGGGCATATCCAATGCTACTTTCATGATCAAACTTTTTGATACTCCTTGGGATGTATCTCAATTTTAAAATAATTTTAAGTCCTACTTGGTTAAGAGACTTGATGCTTCAATGGTTAAACTGAAACACTAATGATCTTTTCATACATACAACTCAATTGCAGATTTTCAGATCTATTTTAGGTCCATTACCTCTCTGATCAATATAATCAATTCTTTACCTTTTCTCCACACTGTTCTACTCTGTGATGGTGTCTCACTATTCGTCGGTGTCTGAATCTAGCTCTTTCCTCAACTTGTTGATCAGGACTGAATGAAGACTTTCTTCTCCTTCAAATTTTCTTTAGCATCTTTCCTCTTTTCTTTTTTCACCCCACATTCCCCCATTCGTAATGAATTGGGTTTGTCCCTATATAGACATGATTTACCTTTTCTTGGCTTTCTTGATTCTTGGCATGATCCACAATTCTCGCCAATTAGATTTAAAGAAAACTCATGTTTTATCTCAAAGAGATCTTCTTGCCAAGTAGACTAATCAACTTTAAATTAATTACTTATCTCCAGCTTTATTTGGATGATTAAAATAATGATAAGTATCCGTTAAATCCATTTATAGCTCTTGACAGCTAAGCATTTTGTCATTTCTGAACTCTCTGTTCTATCAATCAACACTTTAGTTAGTCATCAGTGATAATTGACTATTCCATCGGTGTGACTTCAGTTGTCATCAGGATCTCTGTCCTTGTCTTTTCCGTCGGGAAACACTGAAATTGTTTCTGTTGGGTTACTCTATGTTTTTGCTCATCGGGCAACACTATAACTTTGCTCATCAGCAATGTTGCGCATTAACTCATTGGGTAACACTATGAATTTTCTATTTTACTCTGATCGTCAGCGTGCACTCTGTCGGTGTATGCAGTCACTTAGTGAATACTTGACTTATATGTATTACTGATAGCATAGCCTTTGATTCATTGGTTCTTTAAAGTCTTTGTAAATATTTCTATGACCATACAGATTATATCAAGTTGACATCAATGACAATACAATACAATACAATAACTGATTTAATGCCTTGCATGATCATCAACTTAACATCTTCAAACATTCAATCAGTTACATGTCATCATTTACAATCCAAACAAGTGTATATAAGAAATATACAATCCAGTGAGCTGTCTGATAGCAACTGTCTTTTCTTGGTCAGTTCCAATGAAGTTCTATAATCACAAACTCTACTCTACATCCAAAAACCAATCAAGCTTCCCAGCTTCCACACTTCTCTGCCTTTTCAATTACCTTCTTATCATCCATCCATTACATCTTTTCAAAATAAAATATCTCTCATATGTACCCTATTACAATAATTAATTAGGTCGGCCAATTAAGCTTTCCCAATATACAAATAATTATTTAACCCCTTGCTAAGATACACAAGGTATCTATAACAAGTAAACATCAATTACAATACATCAGATATAATCCAAGATCCATAATCCATGGTCGCAATCCACAATGCACATGCTACATCTCTGAAGTTGGGCCCAAATAGGTCTCCTCTAGAATACATACCATAACTGACGTCACCAAAAATCACATGACTTGCAATCAACAAAAAAAATTCCTCAATATGCCTTCTGTCATTTCTTAAGCTCGCATAACCTGAATAATCATCACCTGTAAGATATCCCCAAAACACAGAGACTCTCTCTGTCAAGCATCACTGTCATAGTCTAGAAACCAGTCTTCACTAAAACATCTGTAACAACTCCAATATGCAATATTAAGCCAAACGACCTTATGAATAAGGTCATCACACATCCTTCTACATATTATCCTATTGGCTCATTCTGAATCATCTGTACAGTATTTGTACACTTGTGCCAGTCATCATACAATAGTAATAACCAGTCTATTCTCTCCATAGAAACATATGTTGACATCAGTGACAAAACATGAATGCCAACAGCATTAGTAGTACCCAATTCTGATATCATCCAATAATTTTCAACTTTGTTTTACTTTTATCGTCATTTTTTTAAAATTTTTTAGTATTATTTACTATTCTAAACTATTTTTCTAATAAAATTTATTTTTTTCCCTTCAGAGCTGAACCTCTTCACTTTCCATCTACACCACCTGCAGCTCTTCACTTGTCGTCTAAACCACCTTCATGTAGGTTCTTTTTAAATATATTCAGTTTAATTATTGTTTTTATCATTTTAATAGTATTTATTGTTATTTTTATCATGAAAAAAGCATGTATGTCAAATTTATTTAGTAAATTATTGTACATAAATGTTAAAATTAGTTTAATAAATGTATTTAAATTTTTATTGTATTTAGTATATATAGATGTAATTTTGTTTGTATTTTTTTCTGAAAATGTATAAACCACACATGTACAATAGAAAATTAAAACTAATGAGAAACCCACACCACATACCTAAAACACATAACTTGTAATTGTAATTTTAAATTTTTAACACATAATAGAAACCCTAGTTAAGACATTTTATAGAAACAATAGGTAATCTACATTAAACCAGTTCCACTAGATCTTAAGACAAAATATTTACATCCTAGAGACTCTAGACTCTAGATCTAGTATGTATATTAACGGGTCTTAAGGAGTCGCAGGATCTATTATGACCCCTTAGTACTTATGAATGGGTCCTACCACCCCTTAAGACCCCTTTGGCCGCATTAAAAGTTATTAGGACCTATTACGTACCCTAAGGGGTCATAAGACCCACTAAAGACTACAAGTTTCTTTATGACCCCTTAACATTAATTAGTCATCCCCATAACCTATTACAAACCCTAAGGGTTTCTATGACCTATTTATGACCACATAGGATTAATTTGGACCCCTTAAACCCTATTGTGTATCTTAATGGGTCTTAATCAGTCGTATGATCCATTATGACCCCTTAGTACTGTTGGTGAATAGATTTGTCTTCCAAGAAAACACGTACAAATTATCCCTAAAATGCCTAAACAAGAAGACTCAATCAACACTAACAGTTGGGTTGCTTCTCGATTGGACAACACAAGTGCCCTCTAAATTATTTTGGGTACAGCTCCCCATACAATATTTGCAATGAATTTGTTTAAACTACAAACTGTATTACTTTTAACCCGAAAGCAAGAAAGGTAAACCAACATCTATCCGTAAACACAGAATAGATGTGAAGGAACTAAACAAATAAAAATAGAAAATAAATGGTACAAAGACCATTTATCCGACCTTTACATCACAAAGAACACAGAAAGAAAAAGATGCACCAATTCTTCCAAATACATGAATAACTTTGGTTCAAAGTCAAAAAGATAAACACATTAATGATCGAGTAAAACAGAATAACTTTCAGAGAATTGAATTAATTTACAGATTAATATCAATAACAAAGCCAGTGTCTGGACTTAAAGATCTAATACACAAAAACTTTCTTCCTCTAAATTTATAAAAAGACACTACAGATCCTCTGTTTCTACATTCACAAATCACAAAAAAAGATCAGGTCCTTTCTCCCTGTTACAATCAGAAAATGTATTTTCCCTTTCTCTGGCAACCTCAAGATTTGCGGGAAAAAGAAAAACCCCTATCTTTATGTTTTGTTGCATATTTAAACTCTCCCCATCCCTGATGATCATTTTTAGTTATCATAACTGATTCTTAACACCTTTTACAAATTTGTGCTCACTAAAACATTAACAATATGATGTCATAAAAAGAGGTGTCAATCTTTCTATTGGTGATTAAGTGGCATAAATAGGATGTGTCATGTTTTTAATCTGTTGAGATATGTCTTTCCACCACATTTCTTCACCACCAATCCATCTGGCCCATATTTGATTTCAAACCAGCTCTATTACTGCTAACCCATGTAATTTATTAAAATATCCAAATGCCACATTGGAAATCTATCATGCGCTATAGTGTCGGGTCAAATAGTTCCTTCAAAGCTTATGCATGCCAATGTATCTCTCCAAATGGCTTCTCTGTGTTGCCTATAGCTTCAAGGGGTATCACGTCTTGACATAGAAGCACAATCTTTATCTCAAATATCACTGAGTCGGTGCTCTAATTAGAAGAGTCCCATTATAATGAACCCAATTTGATATATTTATTAGAGGGCACAGTATATCATTTGGAATCATCTCTGCCTCTATTTTGGTTCTTCCATTATGTTTGAACAACACATGACCTGATGAATTTGCAGACTGGCTTCATCATGATATGGGTGGAGTCGATTTCAAGATAGTGCATTATCAAGTTCATGCTATTGTTGGTCACGACTACTTGACATTTTGTCAAATAGTTTGGAGTCATCCTCTGTGTTTGTCATTAGTTAATCACACCGCATTTCCCTCATAAATCTGCATGTTTGGACTATCATTACATTGAATGGTTTGTACATGTAAATATCTCCTCTGCATATGCACTTTGACACAAGCTTACATACGTTCTCCCTATGCTTCACTGTTGCCGCATAGTAAATTTAAAGAATGCATGTGTCAATTGTTTGTGGTGAAATTAGATGAAGCATGAGTGCACCCAAACATAATTCTTCCTTTAAATCGATATTGGGTCTTTAGAAGAGTTTTATATGAAATAAGGAATGTCCCTTTGCGACCCGATCCGGTACCAGAACATGGTTTTGATCTAAAGAGGATTCATTGAGCCATATGAAGGCCTGTTCAAACTTTGTGGTGACCTGATGACGTGGTCAAGCTTCATTATAGAGAGACCCGATTACTCATCTTGTCTTCTTTAAGTTGATACTTGGCATCCTCTTCCACAAATCTTGTGGTCTTTATTGGCCCGTTGTCCCTTACACTGGAAATTTGATGAGACATGGGTTATTTGCATTGATGGTTTCCAATGCAATAAATATTCCTATGAGTGCAACATAGGACCGATGCCTCTCATCAACTTCACTCCAAATGCCTCGGGTGCTTCTTCTAAGATCAAGGGCTCTTCTATACCCGCTACAGTGGCGTTCTTATGAGTTGAACATTCCATCAAATAGGTAAGCACTGACATACTGGAAGTGTGTAATCGACTGCATTCTATTACTTTAAAGTATCAGGTTCCCTTGAATTGAGCTCTTCCATCTATGATTTGCCTCTCAATCATTTCAATAGAACATTCACCTTGGATCAGGCTCCCTTTAAGCTTGTGCTTGACTTTTGTCCATGGGGTATTTCGTCAAACAATTCAAATGCACTGTCAATACTCCAACATATTGGATTCAATGAAATTTGACTTCCATGTATCACTTATTTTGATGATTTATGAATGATCTTTAAACTAATGAAGTTGCACTTTTAAACTTTTCAATTGAATCACTAATCTGAAACAGGGAAGTTTCTGGACTAGAAATCTAAATCACTGCACCTCTGAATTGAACTTGGACCATGCATTATGAATCTTCAAACTTTTGAGCCCTTACTAGTTTTGTTGAATCCAAACTTGAATTGAACATCTGAACCCATGAAACTCTTTGTATCAATTGAACCCAAAGTACCGGACAAAACCTAGAATTTGAATGCTGCACTTTGAAATCACCAAGGTTTCCTATAATACTGAAATTGTCGAGTCTTCAAACTGAATTCAAAATCTCTGAAACCCTAAACCTATGAATCTACTTATGTAAACTGAAACACTTCGAACCTCTTTGAACTAATTTCAAGGAGGTTCAAGACCCTAAACTTGAAAGTTTATTTTTGATGTCTATTTGGGTACCAACATGGGCTCTAACTATGGGACTATTTTTGGCACAAAAAGAAAAGAACTCCAGTAATCTCTGGGAAAAGATAAGTGCCTTATCCATTGGGTGAATAGAGTCACCAAGGAAAGAAAAACTAGGAGTTTCTTGGATAAGGGTGGAGGGGAGCGGGGCAAAGACAACTAGCCTAAAAACCTAAACTACCAGCAAGCACGAAGCTTGTACATTATTCCAACTAAAACTACACACACAAAAAAAAAATTTACAATATATACAAAGGTATGAAAATAGCCTACCATAGGATCTAGAAGTAATAAAAATTCACGTGAATCCATTTACCGACTGGAAGAAGTAGGAGCCTTTCTGCAACAGCAAATCATGTCTCAATGGAGCAGCTCCAAACCATTGCCTACTAGAGACTTCTTCAATGTTGAACCTCAAGCTAAAGGCACATATAAATATGTTGACCAAGCATTCCTTCCCAAACAACCATAATTCATCATAGCATTCTTTTTCCCACAAGGATTGATCTTTAACATCCATCAGGCAAGATTTCAATTCAAACTGAAAAAAATGAAGTGCAGAAATCTCTTCAAGAAAGGGTGCACAATATTTGGAATTGCTGTCACCAAGACTCACCTTTTTCATATGGCTTTTAATACCATGGTTAGTTTTTAGGTAGAGATATGCCTCATCCAACATAGGATCACACTTCATAGCAAAATTCTCTTCATCTCTATAAAAAATAAGATTATCATCAACTATGCAATGCATTTCATCCTTCACTTTCCCCAATATTTCATTACACTTGTCAGCATGATTTTCACGGTCTGAACCAGCAAGGTTATATAAAGAAGGAAAAGGAAATTCATTCAATGAAAATTTATTTTTAGTTTGACCTGAATTAATACCTAGGCCAGTCTGAGAGAAGCCTTCTAGTCGAAGAGATGACAAGAAGTTGCCCATGATTTCTTCTTCTTCATCAAGAAGAACATTATTCCACATTTCAGTCGAGTTGTCTACAAGCTGAAAGTTAACTTCATAATTTCTTTCATCAATAGGGTTTTCAGCATGAGGATCTTTCTTGGCTGGGTAAAAACTAGGGGAGACCTTTCTTTTCTCGCTTAGCATCAAAAACATTTCGGGCTATGTCGAACCAAAGTGTTCCCAAGGTGCACTAAGCCAAATTGGGCAACAGTTTTTGGACATCCATATCTCAGACCTCGTGAGAGATATCAAAGATCCATGAAGTCCACAAGGACCATCTTGGGAAGGCCTATAAGCATGTAGCTTGGTTCTGGGAGATTCCACTTAAATTCCATTTGGTGACCCAATCTTGGTTGATGCAAAAAGTTGCATTGTTGCTCAGTCGAAAGTTGCTCAATAGTGCATCTTTCAAACCATTCATTGTGGGACCAAACTGTCAGCTCCATTGCCTTCAGTTGGCCAGGTAAATGCTATGGAAGATCTTTCTTCACTTGCATAGCATAATAAAAATTCTATCTCATGTCGGACTGAAGTGTTCCCAAGGTGCATTAAGCCAAATTGGGCAGCAATTCAAGAAACATTTGAAGACTTTAAAGAAAATGCACATAGCAGATTGCAAGCTCAGGTAGACAAATGAGAGATGTGGAAGAACATACAAGGCATAAAAATCATTTTTATTGTAGTAACATGTGGAACTATTCAAGGCATGTTTTCCATTTTAAACAGTGCCTCTGGGATGTCACCTCAAGCAATGAGACAAGTTGATTACAGAATGTGTGTGAAGCATGTTAGTTGTTTACCTATGTCAACGTGAAGTGTAGAAACAGAGGATGTACACAAGCTATTTTACTTAATGTCTCAAGAAAATACCAAAGCATAAACTAAACAACATTAAATTGTTTGATAAAATGCATCAAAGGAATATACAAGCATAAACAAAACATGTTGAACTGTTTGAATAATTTAAACCAAGTACGTTGAACTACAATGTAAATAAGATATGCCAAACTTTTTGAACGATGTAAAGAAAAAATGTTGAACTTCTTTTAATAGAAATACAAGGCACGTTAATTATTTAATCGAATGATGTAAAGAGATTTCATTACATTGACTGCAAGGATTATAAACAAAGCATTCAAAGTACTTTTAGATCTATTCAAACATGGGGTAACACAAAAATAATAAAATTAATCAAATGACAACCAAATCTATAAAGCAAAAAAGGTTGTGTCAGTGGGTGCCACATGTATGAATGAAGGAAATTGAAAACCAAATCAAAGGTTTAGTTATTCCAACATCACAAAAATGGAGTCTTTCAAATAAACACATGTAAAATAAATGTTAAATAACATAATGCATTTGACAAAACATTAATCAATTACACTCCTATCTACCATTAATCTTGCAACCAACATTTTGGTGCTTTCAAAAGTATAGTGCACCAGATGGGTAATGGAGAATGAAGATGTAGTATGAAAATAATAAATACATACAACACATGGAAAAGATAAAATATGTAAATGAACATACATACATAAATACAATGCATGAAAAAGACATAATATGGAAATAATACATACATACAACACATGCCAAAGATATAATATGGAAATGATACATACACAGAACATATGAAAATGATAAAATAATCAGAAATGAACATGTAGATATGTATATATGAAATAGTTTTGTACAAAATGTGGCAAATGCCATCTCAAAAAATTTACAAAATCAACATATCTAGATACAATATGGCATACACCATCTCAAAATGTGCCATATGGCATCTCAAAATAAGAAGTTCAACTAAAAATGTTTCTAGGACATCCTATTCTACTAGTGGATGATCAAAGTGAAGTCTCTTCAAACTACTCTTTGGCTCTAATGGATCCTGCATTAAAACACAAAAGTGAAACCCCAAGTTAAATTACTTAATCTATATGGTTTCTAGAAAGAATAAATAAAAATTTAAAATCATAGTCAACAATAATAAATAATTTAAAAAAAAAACTGAACTCTCATGTACCTTGCCTCTCGGTCTCCTCACACAGTCAAGAGACCTAATATATGTCCTTGGTAGTGAAGGGACAATGCCAACAATGTCGACTCTGACCTGTATATATGTTTACGAACATGAGATTTATGTACAACTTATACTATTTAATGTTAAATCCTTGGTAGAAAATACATGTTTCAAAAATAACTGAATTATCTTTAAAACTTACCTGTGTTGAACTTTCTTTAGGAAATGTCAGTCGGGTCATTAGCGATACAAACCCTTGGCTTGGTACCTCCCTCAAACTAGTGGTGAGCTAAAAAAGTCAAAAAAGTACTTCATACAATCATGACTTGATCATATTAAATATATACTTGATAGTAAAATACACACACATAAATTTATAAATATATGTACTGTGGCGCTATCACTGCGAATTGAGATGCTTGTGACTCTATCGTGGCGAACTGGTCTCACAACATCATCAGACACCACCCTCTATCAAATAAAACATGTAATTTAAAATGAGTATACACAAGTGACAAGTATACATGTATGCTTAAACAATCTAAAATACTTAATTACCTTCCCCTTGTCAACACTAGACGCGTGAACCCCCTCACATTGCCCCCAGTGGCAACTAGTGAAACATGCATCAGTATGTAATAAGATGATCATAAAAATTAGAAAACACATGTATACACTATTATAATAAAAATAAACCAATGAGTACATTAAAACATATGTACCATGGAAGTCAAGGCTAAATAAATGGCCAAAAGTGTGGACCCCTCCACCTGTGCCATCTCCTCCTCTGTCATCAACTGGACATAAATGAAACACAAAAAAATAAGCGAGCAATCATTATAAGAAAATTCTAGTAAAAATGTACAAACATTTAAAATTACATACAATGTAACAAGTTAATTGTTTACTCTTACCGTAACAGGAGTCCATGGCTCTGATGCCCTTGATGCACATCTCTATGAGGTTCTTCAGTCCCTGTTGTGTGCTATGTAGTATTGTCCACCTCAAAGATGTAGTTATATGCATCACTATCATTCAAGGGGCCCAAGCACATATTCTTGCAGATAACACAATTATGGGACACACAAACAGGTGAGCTCATGGAGGATGTGGAAGGTCCAGAAGCATTAGCATGATGAGGCAATAATTATGAACTCTCCCTAACTAGTAGATCAATCAAGGTGTGAATGGCTCGAATAGTCTGTGAGCCGGCCTCTGTAATAATGTTAGGATGCTTCACTGTAGGAGGTGGTGAAATATCGTGACGGGGGACATATGTGTAGGATTTCACCTGCTATGCCCCCGGCCTGTCCTGAGGAGTGCCTAAGCCTATGCCCTAGTTCTGTCTCATGCTCCAATAGTTTACCTTGTGACCGAGCACAAATTCAACATACAATTTTCTTATGAAATAGAATGGGACATCCAAATTTCTGTGGGGTGGTTTATCAAAAACCATCCACCAATGATCCCAAAAGTTGTCACATATTGTATCATTTGTGCACCATTTAATTGACAACTTGGTTTTTTTAGGGTCCAATTTTAAACCAGTTTTGGGATCAATAAAAATGTTACATATGTCATGTTTTGTTATATTTAGATCCATAACTTGATCATAGTCAAGCCCATCATCAAACTGGGTGTGCGTGGATTCACACCAAAGAAGTTCATCATTGTGTTGTTATGTGAGTTTCTCCATGCTTTCAATAATGGAGTTCAACATGGAAAACATGGGGTGCAAGGTGGGGATATTTGCATATGTGTTCTGATATCCTCTAAGCTGATTTAGATTGTCTCCTATGAGATCCTTAAATGGTCGAGGGTTTGAGTCTGGTTGGTATTATGAAGGTGAGGGATTGTGTTCAGGTTGTTTTGGATTGTTTGTAGACTCATTGGGAGGGTTTTCTGATTGGTTTGAATCCATGTCTGATTCAAAAACAATAAAGAATAAAGAATGTCAATTTCAACCCTAGTTTTTATCATTTCAACTCTAGTTTATAATCAATTTTAAAAAAAATAATAAACAATATCATTTCAACCCTAGCTTTTTTTTAAAAAAACAACAAATTTCAATTCATAAACCAAAAACAAGAATGAAACTAATAAATTTTACTTACCTCTTAACTATAGAAAATCAGATATGGGATCCCTAACGGATATACAATATGCTTGGCTTGGCTGCTTCAACATTTTCACAATAAAAATGTTGAATGCTGTCGAGGGCGACAATATATTGTCACTGATGAATATTGGATATATGACAATATCAGATATGCGATAATGCTTTAGCTTTGGATTTTGGCTTGGCCAGGTGTATTGGTACCTAGGCCTACTAGAAAGTCAAAAAAATTTTGGGTGCGCTTTTGGACAAGTGAAAAGCTCATTGTTTCACATCGCCAGTTTTTGGGATACCATAATCCTACACATACCCATTGGTTTCTTTCAAAGCATAACAATTTTAAACACCAACAAGACCCATTAAGGACTACAAGTTTCTTACAATACCCATTAAGACCCATTAACTAGTCATCCCCACAACCTATTACAATCCCTAAGGGTTTCTATGACCTATTTATCACCACTTAGGATCAATTTGGACACCTTAGGCCCTATTATGTATCTTAATGGGTCTTAATTGGTTGTATGATCCATTATGACCCCTTAGTACCTATGAATGGGTCCTCTGACCCCTTAAGACCCCCTAGGAAGCATAAGGAGCCTAAAGGTATCATAGGAGCTATTATGACCCCTTAAGATTAAAATCACACCCCTTAGCTTCTATTATGAACCCTTGGTACTTATGAATAGCTCCTACCACCCCTTAAAACCCCTTTAGATGCATTAAAAGCCCTTAGGACTTATTATGTACCCTAAGGGGTCATAAGACCCATTAAGGACTACAAGTTTCTTACAATACCCATTAAGACCCATTAACTAGTCATCCCTACAACCTATTACAAACCCTAAGGGTTTCTACGACCTATTTATGACCACTTAGGATCAATTTGGACCCCTTAGTCCCTATTATGTATCTTAATGGGTCTTAATGGGTCGTATGATCCATTATGAACTCTTAGTACCTATGAATGGGTCATCCCACCCCTTAAAACCCCCTAGGAAGCATAAGGAACCCAAAGGTATCATAGGAGCTATTATGACCCCTTAGGCCCTATTATTTATCTTAATGGGTCTTAATTGATCGTATGATCCATTATGACCCCTTAGTACCTATGAATGGGTCCTACCACCCCTTAAGACCCCCTAGGAAGCATAATGAACCCAAAGGTACCATATGACATAATTTATATGTAATAAGACCTATTATGTACTATTAGACCTAATATAACCCTAATTGCTCCCTATTATGACCCCTTAAGCCCTATTATGTACCCTTAGATCTAATATGAGATAGTTTATATGTAATATGACATAATAGAGCTAATAATACATAATATGACTTATTACATGTACTATTAGACATGATGTAGATGTATGTAATTATTATCATGCTTTAATGCATTGATGTTAATTATTAATGTAATGGAACTAATATGCAAATGTACTAGATATACATGATGTAGATGGATGCATCTGCGATGTTTCTTAGATGTTTATGTATGGATGTTTAGATGGATGCATTGTTTAGATGGTTAATGTATGCAATTATTATCATGCATTAATGCAATGATGTTAATTATTAATGTAATGGCCCTAATATGAAAATGTACTAGATATACATGATGTAGATGGATATGCAAATGTACTAGATATACATGATATAGATGGATGCATGTGCAACATTTCTTAGATGTTTATGTATGGGATGGATGCATTGTTTAGATGGTTAATGTATGTAGTTATTATCATGCATTAATGCAATGATGTTAATTATTAATGTAATGCCCTAATATGCAAATGTACTAGATATACATGATGTAGATGGATATGCAAATGTACAAGATAAACATGATGTAGATGGATGCATGTGTGATGATTTTGTTATGCCTTGCATACTTGTCCCTACATTTTGTGTGCAAAATGTTAGGTCTCGCTTTGTTTTGCTTTCCTTTCTTTTCACTTTTGGCTTGGTTTTCATTTCTTCCCTTTTCTTCGGGCCTTTGCCCTTGTTTGGTCTTTGTCTTTCCTTTGTGTCCTTCATTTTCTCTAGGATCCAGTTCCCGACATGTCATTCCCAAGCTAGTGGTTTTGGACCTCTTAGAATTGGCGACCGTTCCTCTTCTCTCAAAGGTGAATGATCATTAGATATTCTGGGGTCCGGACTTCGATTACCAGCGTGTCTCTCAAAATTACTTTGGGTAACTAATGCACTCTTCTAGGAATTATTTAAGGCCTTTTACCTTGTCACTTTTACATTTTCTGCAAACTAATTACCTTTTGGAAAATTATCTTGAGAGTGAATAAATTTGTTTTCCGAGCTAAGACATTTGAGCTAGAAGGTGCAGAGGTGTGTTCGACGATTCTGGTGGAGTGTTTAGGTGATAGAGTGAGGTTGTTTGGAGTACCCCCTTTCAGAATTTTGAGTTCCAGGTAGGCTCTTCAATTCTTTTTTTTTTTTTCATTTGGTTTCCTTTTGTTTCTCTATGTTTTGTTCATTTTTATTGGTTTTTGTTTCATTGTGTGCCTAGATTTTTGCTTCCATATGTCTATTTTTCGTCTTTGTTGTTCATCTTCTTTTTGGTGTGTTTTATGTGTTTTCAAGGAGATTGTTCACCTTCTTCATTCAGGTCGTGTCTTCCATTTGTCACGATGCCTTCCTTGAACATGGTGTGTCTCTTTTCCTTTCATGGTCATTCCACTTGAAGGCGATACGCCTGCCCTTTGGGTTCTAAATTTTTGTAGATATTGTTTGTGTCCCACTTTGCAGCATGTAAATTCTATAAATTTGGGTCTGTATAGCATGGTAGCTCTCTGTAAATACTTGGTCACATCTTGTAAGTCATATTTTGGCCCTGTAAATGTTTCGGCACTCTACGCATCATGGGTAGTCTCTCTGAGTTGTTTTGTACATTTGTCAAGTTTGTAAAGGTCTATTTTTCTTCGCTAAGGAGATGTTGCATCTCTAAGAGATTTGCCCAGTTTGGTTCCTATGGAGGTAGTTCCTAAGGACCCTTTTTTTCTCTGAATTCTTTATGAGGTCTGAGAACCATGTCCACCCAATAAGCAGGTTCACCATCCTAGTTATTGCAGCTTTGTATGTTGAGGTGATGGGTATGCTAGTTGCAGAGGCCAACTCACTAGCAGGCTGTTAATTTTTCTCTCTCCTGCATCCTTTATATCTTAATGGTGTAATTAGTTCCCATGAATGATCTTTTTAAATATTACCCAAGTGGCATTCATGTCACTTGTGCCAGAACAACTATCTATTAAATATCATTACTTATCCAAGTGGGCATACACATGTTAAAGTATGGTAGCAGGACCACCTATCTTGTCTTTGACGATTGCTATCTTTTCAAGTTAATGCCTAGTATGTCTATAAGCCTGGACTTATTCAACTCATGCAACCCTTTTGGACATCATTTTGGGTCTTTGGTGCACAAGAAATTTTTCATGTGTTAAAATTGCATACAATTCTCGAACACATGATCCTCTTTAAGATGTCTTAATGTTTTGTCTATTTCAGGTGAAAACTAAGATCACTCTCAAAACCTCCAAAGTCTATAATATTTTAATGTTTATACACTTACGGTTGTTTGGTTTGTAGGTACATGGTAAAGAAAGAAAGGAATGGCTTCAAAATCTTCACCTCTTAGGAGCCCCAAACTCTCGAATACTGTTGTAGGTACTAGAAAAAAGAACAAGATAGAGTGGGCATTGGCAAAGCTCCCGCTAACCTAGAAATATAATAAAGGTGGGACAATTTTGGGGTCCCAAATTGAGTCTGCGCTTAAAGAGATCACTGACATAGATGTCAGTACCTAGGCTGAATTATAGGGCCTCATTTAGGTAATTCATCAACTACGACAGACCAATGATTCCATCTTAGCTAACTTAGCGGAATCTAGTATCATTCAAGCGGCTAGTTTCCTGTGCTTAGTGCAAGTGTTGGAGATAAATTTTCTCCTAGCCAGATGTTACAATCCAGGTAGTTTTGCTACTATGTTGGGTTCTCCAAACCCCCTTGGATACCAGGTGCCCATCATCACTTTGGACAATGATGCAACCACCACAGGGTGGCGCATCCCATGCTTCACAGGTGCTACTACTCTCATCAAAGCCGCTTATCTCGAGCAGTTTGAGGGAGAAATCAATCTATCCTGGCGCCATCTCAACACCAAATGGCTAAAAAGTTCATGCTGAGACTACAAGAAAATGTGGACATATATCCCACGCTCCCACTTCAAGGAGCCCATCCAAGCAGGAATCATCTTCTTGTGTAGGATTTTCAGGGAGGTCCATGCCCAGGAATTCTCCCCGTGGATGTATTACTTTTTATATGATATGACCACCAACAAGACACACTTTGACTGGGACAACATCATCACCAAGCATGTATACATCTAGATGAGGAAGGTCGAAGCATAAATTTTTTTTTATATGACCTCCTACATCCTCTACCCCCTTACCCAGAAGAACCTAGGGATCTGAGGTTTAACAATGGTTGGTGTCCTTAGGGAGGGAGTTTGTCAGGCCACCCCATGGGACTACTTCCCCCAGATTAAGTGGGACTAGAGTTTCCCCCATTTTTGCATAGTCAATGATGCCTTCATCTTCCATGGGATAAAGGAAATCACTGGTGACTAGGGATACAGACTATCCCTGTAGGCCATGGGCATGGTTGGTGCGTGGGGACATTACTTCATCTAGTTTTCCTAGCACACCTATATTCAAGTGTTTAGATTTTCTGGGAAACCCTTCCTATAACACAAACATTGTGGGGATAGGATCATTTTATTGGAATCTTGCAAGAAGATTTTGGAGGCAAATACCTTAACCTCTATCAAGAAATTCACCACTCCAATGTTCCCATTCATTTGTGGATAATACACCTGCTCCTTTGCCATGACCCGAGAAGTAGAAAATGAGCTAAGTAACCCAAACCTAGCTAAATATTCTCTCAGTCACAAGGATTATGATCTGCTTGGGTGACTAGGAATGCTGATACCCAGTGGAGTCAACCCCCATGTTCGACACTTAGAAGATTTTTGGGCCAACTTCCAATATGACTATGACGTCTGAAAGTGACAATACACCAGGATGCTGAAAGGAATGATGGAACATCTTAAACTCTAGATATTCCCACAGACTTTTTCAAACACTAGGCCATAAGAGGACCCCAAGTATAAAGATACAAGAATAGACAAGATGGACCTCCCTTTGTTGGATTGGGATATGCTGGAGATTTATAGTATCGAGGCCATCTAAATAACAATAAGTCAATGTAGCCATGCATATATTGCGAGGGTATTCCCGAAGAGTGTCCAATTGGAAAACCAATTTTTGGAAGCCTCAGGCTTCCAGGCTACAGAGAAATCCAAAGCCCAAGGTAGGAAGAAGGTTGGGACCCCACCTCAGGTCCCATACCCCATTTTGGCCCTTGATGGAGTAGTTGGGTGAGATATTTGGACACTCCCAAAAACTATTAGATGCAGCAAACTCTGGAGTGAATTTTGGTCTTTGAGATACCTTAGTTTGCTCCTGTCTCCCCTAGGAGATTCTCCTTCCCTCGCCATTTTTCTAAGTGCAGCATGTGAAGCTGAGATTGCAAGAACTGTGATAGCCACAGATCTTGAGGTGCCACTCAAAAGAAGAAATAAGAAGAAGGTGGAATGACCTCATGAAATAGAAAGTTGAACCCTGATCCCAGTAATGTACCTGATATCAAAGTTCTCTCTTCCTCCTCCTCCTCCAAAAAAGGGGATCACCCGAAGAGTCCCCTAGAAATAGCGCAAATCAACGTCGATGATTTCTTCCTGATGGGTGATCTGAGAGAGTTGCATGTTATGGTTGATAGCACAATGGAAGAAATAATAGAACTAGAAACTGAGGTTCCCACATAGGAATGAACAGGGCTCAAAGAATTGGCGGTCCAAGGAGGAGATGTATCCCGACCATAAAGGTCAAAGAAGAAAGAGGGGTACAACAAGAACATGGAATTAATCTAACCATGGAGAAATTTCTAGATGACAAGGATATTGGACCTCCGGGAACAACCATAACCTATGATGTAGTGTTCCTGAGCCCAATCAGTGATAAGAGTTTGCTGACACTACCTGATGCAATGACTGACAAGGTTGCGGCCATATTCTAGCAAGTGGATTTAAGTGAGTTTCCTCAGCCGCCTCCACTACCTAGCCCACCTATGGATGATATACCAGGAGTTGGTATGGAGGGAGAGAAAATAAATGAAGCTGAAGTTCCCACCAATATAGAAGAAAACACATCCAGGAGTGAACCTAAATTGGACCCTGGGGATAGTTCAAGTTCATGGATGTTAATAAGTGGGCCAGTCACCCCACCAAAGTGGTTGGTGGAGTCATGGAAAAGAAAATCTCTGATGACCATCATGGCCCCACTATCACTAGAAGAAATGTTGGCCAAAGGCCAAGTCCCCAAGAAGGCTCACACCCTTCACAACACCCGAAGGGCCCCAGGCAGTAATGTAGTGAAAATAATTTCTGCCCCTCTAGCAGGAAAAGAAGACTTGGAAGTTGTCACCGAAGAGTATGTAATCATGGAGGTGCCTCTGGGAAAGAGAACTCACACTAGTAAATTTGACCTCAATTTTCGACGACAATTGGTCAAAATTTTGACCAATTTACGACCAAAACTTTCGTCGGTCTTTTTTTGTCGAATTTTTGACGTATTTATAATTGGTCAAAATTTTGACCAAAACAAAGGTCAGAATTTCGACTATAGCCCAAGCCGTCATTTTTTAGTGCATTGGT
>MU226873.1:40305-101005 GCA_018584345.1 Thuja plicata
ACAAATAATTTATAACATAGAGCCTGACAAGACCACCTACCTTTGGAATAGACCCTGTATTACGAAGCTCCTCTGTCTTGGACAGTTTAGTTGCCGAGAACAACTCAAAGATCAGGCTATCAAAATCTAGAGACTATCTTCTGCATTGCCACCGTAGTATATTGCTTCTTTTTATTCCCTTTGTTGCACCTGCGTGTGCCCAAATTTTATGCCCTAGATTCCAAGGAAGAAAGAATATTATCTTCAATGTGATGGGGAAGAATCTAGCACTTAACATGGAAGAGAAGGGATTACCAATTTCTGTCTACAATCGCATGATGATCCGTATGAATGAAACCATAAAGTGTGCAAAGGAGCTGAAATGGCAGCTAGCTCTCAAGGGCTTCAACAATCCCAAGGATTTTGTGCTTTTGATCGAGCGACCCCGTGTTGTGATCCTCCTGGTGAAGGAAAAAACACGTGAAGACCAGACTATAGTGGAAATTATTCTCCAGCATCAGACAAAACCCTAGTCACCGCATTCCAAAATGTCCAGCTTTTTTCAATCTTTTTATTATCTAATGATTTTTTCTTCCCGCTTAGTTTTTCATGACTTATTTATTTTGTTTTATAAGAGACAAAAGTAAATATAATAATTAAAAAAAATTTAAATTTTGACCAACACATAGTTGGTCGAAATTTTGACCAACACGGGATGTGTTGGTCAAAATTTCGANGACCAACACGGGCATAGAAAGAAAAAAAAAAAAAATTTTAAAACCATTTTGCACTTTGGTCAAAAATTTTGGTCACAATTTGGGTTCAAATCTACTAGTGTCAGCAAGGGGAGTTGGAGCTCTTGAATGAAGAAAGCCAAGCTATTCATGCCTAGTATGAAAAATAATTCCAAAAGGTAAAGGAGTTGAAGGTTACTAATGTCAATCTCTGGGATACTGCTCCCTCAAGGTGATGTTGATGCGCTGAGGGATATGAAGAAGAAGGCGCTGGTAGTGGATGAATGGATGGCCTAGCACATTGGGGCCATAAGAAGTTTTATGTTCGAGTCTCTCCTTGACTTCATCTGGGTACATGACACAACAAAGAAAATGGAGGCCACCATTCCTCAGTGGTAGGGAGAGATTGAGAAATATGAAGAGCGGAGGGATGCCTCACTAGAGATTGGAAATCTCAGGGAGGATAGTGTGGAAACTACAAGAATCCTAGGGGAAGAGTTATATGTGTTCCTCGTGACTCAATACTCCAGAATTGTATTTAAATTCAAAATTGACAAGAAACTAGAAAGGGTATAGGCAGAATAATTGGAGGCAATTCGGACCCTATTAGATTAGTATACTTCTCTCATAAAGGAGATTAAATCAGCTGATCCTCATAGCTCTGAGACTTATACTCCCATTGGTTCTATACTTGACAAGTTTTCCAAAGTGGCTGAGGTTCAATTCTGGTCTGAGGGATATTTATCTAGTGTCACATTGGCTAAAATCTCCCAGATGGTGCTCAAGTCCCATGACATAGCCAAGGTGGCTGTGGAGTTAAAGGAAAGGGTCAAGGATTTGTTATGCCTTGCATCCCCGTCCCTACATTTTGTGTGCAAAATGTTGGGTCCCCCTTTTTTTTGTTGTTTTGTTCTGCTTGCGGCTTTGCCTTATCTTTCTTTCCCTTTTTGTTTTCTTTCTCTGGGGTTTTCTTCCCCCTGTGCGGTGTTTCGTTCGTTCAGTTTTCATCTCCGGGACTCCGGTCCCAGAGGTTGTCCTTCGTTGGAAACTAGATTCCGGACCCCGGGATTCCTTGCCATGATGTTCTTAAGGATATTATCACGAGGAATCCCCAGGCCCGGAGGTTTTGTTTGTCCGGAGATCGCCGGAAGGAGGAGGATTACCTCTTTACCATGGGTATAAATAGAGCTTATCTGTCACTTTCACATTTACCATGATTAAAACCTTCAAGCACTTAGATTGAATTAGAGAGCGATCTCAAAGTGATTAACAGAGCATTTGCAGAGAGTTTATAGTAATCAGCACTTAACATTTTTGGTCCTCAGGCAAGTGCAAGTGCTTCGTGGTAGTGACTCTGGCCGTTTGACAACTCGAGCTGTTGCAGAGCTCCCACAGTAATCTTTCTCTTTTCTCCACCTTCTGCGTTCTCATGTTGGTGTTTCCATTTTTCACTCTCTGGTTTTCTTCAGTTTCGTTTGGTTTCTGTTTGTCTGGTTTTGTTTGTTTCTCTGCTTCATCTGTTTTTCTATTTTCTGGTTTTGCCGCCCGTTGGTGGGTCGGCTCTCTGCCAGAGGGTTGTTTTCCCTCTACACAAAGGTGGTTCATCTGTAAATATGTAGATAGTTGTAGATAGTTTGTTCTGCCTTGTCTGGTTTTCCCGCGGATGTCGCTCCGTGTTGTACCTATGTATATATGTTTATACTTGTGTATATGTGTGTATAGTTGTGTATAGCCTTTGTATATATCCCTTGGCCCCATGTATATCCTTCCAGTTGGTTTGACAAGCTGGTCGAGTCACTTATATTTCTAGTTTTTCGCCTTCAAACTCGCTACGGGGCAGAAAACCACCCGTTTGAAACTCGCCTCTCGGCTGGTTTCAAACAGGTAGTTTTCTCTCTCCTCCATGAAGTCCATCAGAACCTCATTTATGTCCCATGTGTGCAATCAATCTCAGCCAAGTGGCTTTCCTTTTTCATGCGTTTCGACAGTTGGCTACGCCGTCATCGCCATCACTTCCATTTAATACCTCCACACGTGGCGCCCATGTGGGCTTGATGACTTGGCTTTTTACACGTCCTCACCAACGGTCACTTCTCTGGGCCTCGGGCCTCTCACCGCCATCTATCCTGTGTCTTTGCTAAGTGTGATAAAATTCCCCCAGACCCGGAGGTGTAATGAAGATTTTAAGTTTACGATTTGTTTTTCTTTTCAGTTACCTTTGCATGATACTAACTTTTCAGGAAGGAAAACACCACGGTTGTAAGATATCTGGACCCCGGAATGATTAATTTGATACACATGTTCTGATGGTCGCTTTTCCTTGCAGGTTCCTGGAGTTCATCTTCCAAACATGTCTGAGGCATCTGCGTCATCTCCGCCCGGAAGTCCAGAGCTACCAACCGCAACAGAGACCAGGGCAGCCGTAAAATCCAAGATGGAGAAGGCCCTGGAAAATCTTCCCCTCACCATGAAGTTAGTACAGGATAATGTTATTGTGGGCTCAAAGATTGAGTCCAAGGTAAAACTGATGATTGACACCAATGTCAGAACTTGGGCAGAAATGCAGGCCTTGGGAAAGGTAATGCATATCCAGCGACAGGCTGGAGAGCAGCTAGCAATCAACGTCAGGGGCTTCGGAATCCTCCGGGCAGCTTGTTTCCCATTATCCGTGCAATCTCTGGAGCTTATCTTAACACTGGCTGCCAACTACAACTCTTCCATCCGGGCCGTCATGCTCGTGACTGCAGAACCCATAGGATACCCCACTCCACTGGTGTCCCTCGACCCAATTACATTCCAGGCAGGCCTGGGTATCCCACAATTTGATAGGGCTACGGTGGTTACAAGGACCGATGCCTTGACCCAGTTTACACAACTGGAGGATGCTGCCTAGGTATATATGAATACCCACTGGCTTAAGGCCCCAAAGAGGGACCCAAAGAGAATGAAGATAGAGATTCCCAGCTCTGAATTCAAGGAGAGCATCCAAATGGAAATGATAGCATTAGCCTGAGTGTTTGGGAAACCCTCCACCTAGGAGTTTTCCAAATGGATGTACTATTTCCTCCTCGGCATCTCCACCAAGGGAGAATTCTTCAACTGGGCGACAATAATATCCAACCACGTCGACTCCCAGTTCCAGCAGTTGAATCAGAAGAAGAAGTTCTATATGTCTTCTTATATTTTCTGGGCCCTAGCGCAGCAGAGGCCCCATTCCAATGGCCTACTTACTGACGACGTAGTCGGAGTTGGCCCGGGAAAAAAAGCACCGTGGGACCATTTCCCACAAATTCAATGGGAGGCTAGCTTCCCCAGTTTTTGCTGTGTAAATGATGCGTTCGTTTACTACCATCTTCTCACGCCCACCTGGGATGCCAGATACCGCCTGTCTACTGAGGCGATGAAGTTGGTCCATAGTTATGGACACTATTATATTTAGTTCCAGCAGCATACATATATTAGGGTCGCCGGCAGCTCCAAGAAACCCTACTTGTTACCCAGACATTGCGGGGACAAGATCGTGCTGCTAGAATATTGCAGGAAGATTATGAAGGTGCACACCTTCTTTGCCCTCAAGAAGATCCTAAACATCCCGTTCTCAATCACCTGCGGGAACTACACATGTAGTCTGGCCACCGCAAAGGAGGCAGATAATGAGCTGAAAAGTTATAACTTACAAGAATTTTATCTAGCGCAAATTTTTTTTGATCTGCATGGAAAAATCGCAGCGGTAATGCCCTGGGCTTCAGAGCCCCATCGCATACACATGGAGGACTTCTGGGAAGACTGCCAGGATGTACGGAGCTGACACTATATCAGAATTATGGCCGGCATGATGCATAAATTGAAGCTCCAAAAGTTTCCGATAGACTTCGCAGATGCCGCCCCCACCATCGATCCCCAGTACAAGGAAAAGGGGATCGATAAGAAGGCCCTCCCACCAGTAAACTAGGCCGCCCAGGAAGAGCCCATGATTGAAGACATCACCTAAGAGGTGGTCGAGCGAAGCCATGCTTATTTCAAGAAGGTGTGCCCCAGCAGTACCCACCGAGCAGCCCAGCCGGTACAAAAGTTAACTCTGCCACCGGTACCTAAATTGACCCCGGGGGCCGGGACATCTTCGCAGAGGGTAGATAAGGGGAAAAAAATAGTTACAACCCCTTCTGCGCAAGAATTCCCCATTGTAGAACAAATAAAATAGTCGGTGGCGGCCTCCCAACAAATGAGGGAGCAATTGATAACGAAGCTGGCCACCCCCCGCTCATGACCGGGCCACATTGTCCTCCTTCCTCCCCGTCATTGGTAGCCTTAATGGTCAAGGCGATAGGGGTGGATCCACTGGAAGCAGCAGAAAGAAGAGATGTGGGACATCCTCTGGTTACCTGGAGGAAGAAAAAGCTCAGCAAAAATCCCAAGGCAGAACTAGCACCGGAGGCATCCCTCCCCCGAGAAGTAGAGATCCTTTCTTCCAGTTCCCTAGAACCAGAGAAAGAAACAGAGCCCGTAGAGGTCCCGGCCAGTCCCCTTTCAGAGGAAGAATTTGATGTGTTTACGGCCGATGAGTTCGGTAACTTGCAGGGGGACAATGCACAAGCAGAGGTTGAAGTCCCAGGGGAAGGAGAAGAGCCTGCACAAGAACAGTAGTAGCAGGTAGAAGAAAAGGAGCCAGAACCATAAATTATCTCCGGGGCTCAAGCAATGCAAGGTCTGGGAGTGGACCAATAGAAACCAAGTGAACAAATGGCATCGGCTAGTGGAACCGAACCTTCAGGAATAACCGTAATCCCAGCCGCCACGTTTTAAGTTCCACTCCCAGGATCCTCTTTTGGGCAGGTGATCACAGCAGCCTAAACTCTAAATCTTGGCCCAACACCTCCCCTACTGCCGAAAGAGACCCCGATAGAAGAAGAGCAACAGGAGGAGCAGCTTGAAGAAGAAATACCCGAGGAAGCATACCAGGGTCCAAACCCTGCAGAAGAAGTTGAGGCAGGGAGAGGAACGGATGAGGTTCATATTACTAAGGAGCAACAACCACCAGATACTGGGAAAGAATTAGGAGAACAAATTCTAGCAGGAAGGCCACCTCTCCCACCTCAGTGGTTGGTAGAAAGAAAAAAGAGAAAGGCTCAGTCTGCTCCGATGATTCCTCTCTCCCTGGCCAAAATGATGGCCCAAGTTCAGGCCCCGCCAAAGGCAAAGAAGGCCCGGATAGTTCACACTCTTTGAACTGGGCTGGGTGGAGAAATAGTTGCCGTTGTGGTGACACCTCCCCCAGATGCCGATGAAGCAACCGCGGACTCTACAGATTATAATGTTGTAGAGGTGTCCCTGGGAAAAAGGGGAAAGCAAGGTGAGGTGGACTTGCTAAAGGAGGCAGCAAGGGCAGTGGAAGCCCGATATGAGAAAGAGGCCCAGAGGCTCAAGGCTGAGAAGGAAAAGAAAGCAAATCTTATGGGTTTTCTTACTGAGCTGGCCCGACCGATCAATACCACTCTTCTAGAGACCTATACATCAGAAGAACTACCGCAGAGTGACATAGATTCCCTGTGAGTAATGAAAAAGAAATCCCAAGCAGTGGACGAATGGGTCACCCTACAGATAGGAAACACCCGACGTTTCCTGGCGTCCACTCTCCCAGATCTATACACGGCCTGGCAAGTTATTCATCAGGCGGAAGCGCTTATTGAGCAGTGGGAGAGTGACGCCAAAAATTACCAAGCATGGAAGGTGGAGCTCGAAGAGCTCCTTGCCTTGGGAGAAGACATGATTTCTGAGTCCAGAACTCTAGGTGAAGAGTCATTTGATTTTGTAAGAACTTAGCACTCTAGAATTGACCTCACATTGGAGGTAACCAAGCAACTGGTAGAGTCCTTGCAAGAGAAGGTAAAAATTGTAAAATATTCTTCTAATTTATACAAGTCTTTTGTAATAAAGGCTTCCGGGGCTGATCCCCTTAGCATGGATACATATACCCCTGAAGACTCAGTTTTGGAGAGTTTTGATGAAATGATGAAATCTCGGTATCAATCCCCGGAGGGGATAGATGGGGCCCAGATGAAAAAATTAACCGGCATGATACTTAAAGGTCATGACACGGTGAGGATGGCAGATGAGTTTAAAGAGAATGTTCCAGATTTTAGGGAACAAGTTGAAATGGCCAAGCACAGAAGGGCCAGCCTAAGAGATATAGATGAAGATGGCATTTCCCACCTCCTCCAAGCATTCAAGGATAATAAGAAACCTTGAGCTTTCTCCGGAGGCTGGGGGAACTCAAGTGCTGGGCATTCTTTATTCTTTGGGGACGTAAGTTCCCAGATCCCGGAGTCCCGGATCTAAAAATTTGTATTCTTTAAAGTGATCTGTGTCCCGGCCCCCGAGGCCGACTGATCACTTTCAAAAGTGGTTAATAAAGGCTGTCAGGAGGTAGTTGGCCACATCAAGGGGCGTCGACTCAGCAGTTGGTTTTTTAACAAGATGGTCTTCTTGAGATGCCACTCAAGGGTACACCTGGCACATTGGGGACAGGGTGCCGCCTTTCCCATTTATGAGGCATGTAGCCTCAGTCCCAAAGGGGACCTACTTTCTTCTTTCTCCTTCCTGGCTCTCTTCTCGAGGCTGATTCTTCTGATGTATATTCTTGTCTTATTCTTCTGACATGGAAGACCTATTCCATCTCCAGGTCTTTTGTAGGGTGGTGTAGGTAGTACCAACCCCCAGATATTGTATTTTATTGGAACATGATGTAAATAGGGTTAGGGTTAGAAGAGTGTTGTATAAATAGGCAGATCAGCCCATTTCCAAGGGTCGGCGAAATTGATGATTTTGTTGTCCATGATAATAGCGAAGGAATTTCTCATTTTAGTTGTAGAGGTCAATGCTCCATTTTTTTGTTCTCAATAGTTAGATGCTCCCCTGGAGCCACCATTGTATCACGCACCAGTACTTGCTGGAAGGAACATTAATGAAGAAGGAAGAATTCTTGGCAATGATGTTGTTGGCATTCCTGCTTCTGAGTTAATGGTATTTCATGTTTTGATGTTCTTTTTCTTTTACTCTGGTATGTTAAAGTAGATTAACGAACTCTTTACTCCCGTTACTAATAAAATGCTAGCTGATGGTTATGTGTTTCTTCAGTATTTAGTGTAGTTTATCAGAGTATTATTGATGTTCCGAACATTTCAACATGACTGTAGTTAGATGAAACGTTTCTAACCCTGCAGGATCTTTTTCACTTTATTTACTAAGTATAGAACGCTAAGGAGAACCTAACTCTATCGAATCTCCAGAGAGAATGAGTTTAAAAAACCAGCTATCCCCCTCAAAAATAGTCATCTCTCCCAACTGAGCCCCGCACCGTCGTGACCTGACACCCAGGTGCTTGAAGGCCTGGAGGATTTATTTCCCCCAGACAACCTTTACAGGTGGAGTTGGCCGGTTTTCCTAGAACCTGGTGATAACTTATGACTGTTGGCGGACCCGGTCAGAAAAACCCTGTCAATAGAAACTGACGCTAGAAGGAGTGGATGAACTCATCCCCCTCCCAAGATTCTAATTTTACACCTCCTGAAGGTTCCCCGAATCATAGTTTTATGAGACAAGCCTTCAGTGGGATTGGATCTTTCTCCCCAGCTAGGTTTGAAAGAGTCCTTTGGTCTTCCCTGAATCTCAGAAAGCTTGTCAAACTGTAGCCCACTGCTCGAAAGAAAGGAACCTCGAAAATCATACCAGCCACTATTGTCTGGGGATCTAGCATACCTCAGAATACCCAAGTTTCTCAGGAAATCCTGGGGACCAGTACCCACACTATCCAACATATAGTTCCCCCAATGGCTGCATACTTCGGAAACACCGGGTCCCTAATGGGCACTTTTTCGGGCACAACCAATGATTTACCCTCTCACCCGGAGAAGATCTGCCCATGATACAAGCACCTAGGCTTACGGACCGCAGAAAAGCACTTACAAGCATACAAAGATGCCATGAATCGATATCGGATCCAACATGAAGATGTTGTGACTCGTATGTTTTCCTTGTGCCTAGGACAAAGCGAGTTGAACTGGTACCTTAACTTGCCTGCCAATTCCATCAACACTTGGCAAGACATGGAGGGTGCCTTCCTGGCTACCTTTTGCGTGCATGTAGACCCAGCTTGGTCCCACAGTCAGTTCATCTCCATCAGAAAGGAACCCAATGAACCTCTTGCAGCATTTAATCATAGGTTCTAGCACGCCCTGAAATGGTGCACGGGCCCTTTTATTCCATCCCCTAAGGTAACCATACAGACCTACCTCAACGTGATGGACCCTTTCGTTGCCACTCTCCTTTAGAGAACAACCACCCCGGGCGACCGGGACACCTTAGCAAAAGTCTACAACCTAGCCCTAGAGCTATCCTGTGGTCTCAACAAATCCCCAGGTGGGATTGGGAAGAACACGCCTTTAAACATGTTCCCCAGCGAAACTGCATATGCCAGGGGATACAACCCCATTCTGGCAATAGGTGCCCCTTCGATGGCGGTGAACCTTCCGCCACCCTTAATAGACCAACAGGCACAGTATGTTTACCCGACCCAGACCCAGATGATACCGGGTCTGGAAGTCTTCCCTTGGAATCAGCCGCAGCAAGCGCAACAACCTCAGACACAACCATCCGGAGTGCCCTTCTTTCAGTCGTCCATAGCTGGAGGATTGCCGCCCTTGACTCCGGCTAATACTGCTGCCTTCCCAGGAGGCTAACAACAACAGCCATCACATTGTGACACAAACACTCAGTTGATCGCCAAGGTTGAATCCCTCCGGCGAATGTTATCCACCTTGACCATGGACATGGGCCAACTAAAGGTGGGGTCCTACGTGCCCCAGAATTTGTATTCCCAGAGGGGAAACATTTTCTTCGGCCAAAGAAACAACAATGCCAGAGGGAGAAACTTCAACAACGGGCCTAGGTCCAATCAGCAACAATGGAATAATAACGCGAACACCAGAGGCCCACCTCCGAACCAAAATACCAACCAAAATGGTGCTGGACCATCACATTTTACGCCAGTCGCAGACTTCCAGCCCATGACTAACTGGTGTAGATTGCACGATACTGGTTCACACAATGAGGTGAATTGTGCCACGTTGGAGAAGGTCATCATGATCTCCCAGCTAGACAGGCAGTAGTCACACGATACCGCCCCTCCAGAGACCCCTGTCCAAGAGCCAACCCACAGTTCCTTCACCTATGACACCATATTCTTCGGGACTTCTGGAGAAGATGAAGAAGAATCTAAATTGCAGGGATTCTTTGACGAATCCATTCTGCCCTTCGAGGCCAATGCCTTTACTAACCCACGGACTCCATATAATACTCAGAGTTAGGTTGGTAAAGGACCATTTTACACGCTTGTGCCCCCTATCAAAGATAGTCCTCCTCCCCAGAATAACGCAACCGACTGATCCGCTCCAAAAGGTCCTAGCTCTAACCAAGAAAAATATCTCACGAAAGAAAATCACCAATTTTTGGGAGGAAGATTTGACATTACAAAAGCGTTAGAATAGATCACTACCTCCATGACCTTGATGGAGTTTTTGTTGAACTGTCTGGAGTAGAAGTCTCTTCTAAAGCTCTTAGGGAACCCAGAAGCCGTCAGCCGCCCGCCCAAGACTCTCATTCAAAGATGCTAATGCGGCTATCTTCCGGGGGAACAATGAGGATCCTCCCTTCTTACTAGGCCTGAATATACACGGCAAGAATATACATAATTGCCTAGTGGACTCTGGAGCTTTGGGTAATATCATGCCCTTGTCTATTTGTCAGAAGCTCAGGTTCCACCCCACCCCATCTAATGGCGCAGTGATCCAGCTGGATAAGACTATTGTAAAAATGGTGAGGGAATTAAAGAACGTCTGGATACATCTTATCCAGGACCTCAGGATAGCCAGCATCATTGACATCCAAGTGGTGGACATCCTAGAGACTTACGGGATGTTACTAAGTTGGAATTGTTCTAAGTCCTTGAATGGGTACTTTTTGACCGACTTCACCCACTTATGGCTTCCATGGGAGGGAGAATCCAATAAGATCCGGGTTGAAAGCAAACCCCGGATGAAACAGGCCCTTAACGAAGTTGGAAGGGTCAATAAGGTCTTTTTCTCCGAGACTTCCCTGGGGATGTACAGACGTTTTAAAATTTTAACATTTGATTTCATCCCCGGAGAGGATCTCGCTGTGCTACAGAGAGCCCAGGACCTAGAAGAAAAGATGAGAGTTGAAGTCAACTCTCAAGGTGCCACAGCAACCCTTCCCACACTCCTATCCGGCACTTGGTGCAGAGTGCACTACTAAAAACATTTAGAGCTCGAGTGTGGGCCATGTCTTTCGATTGCCAACCGACACCTTGATACCCTCCGGAATAGGCAACGTGTAACTGATTCCCTGGGACCCAATGCCCCTATGGGATGCGCTCCTTTGATGTCATCTCCCCGGGAATCCCAAATTCAAAAAACCTGGGGGAAAATTCTACTTTCACATCGGTAGTCCGGGAAGGGGTCCCCGATTCCCCCAGCAATAATCCAAAGAAGACTACCCTACCCCAGCCCCAGATCACAAACAATGACTTATGGACCCTTAAGTTCGATGGGTCCCGGTCCAAACAAGGCTGTGGGGTTGGGGTAGAGTTGATTAACCCGTGAGTGAAGTCCTTCCTCACGTCTTACAGGCTGCAGTTTAACTATACGAACAATGTCATAGAGTACGAGGCTTTGGTCCTTGGACTCTTATTCGCATTAAGGAAAGGTATCACCCGACTCTGGGCTCTAGGTGATTCAGAGTTGATTGTTAAACAAGTTCGGAGTCAATATACATGTCACGATAAAAGGCTAGCTGCTTACCGCAATCAGGCTTGGAGCCTTATCAAAGATTTCGGTGCCTTTGGCATTGACCTCATTCCCCAACGACAGAACTACATCCCGGATGCCCTCGCCATTTCCACCAGCACACTTTTCAGTTGAGATGGTCGCCACCCCGTCCATTCAAGATAATGTCACCCACTTTCAGGTTTTTGAAGATGATCAACATATCTTGGCCTTCATGGCGAATGTTGGTGTCTTTGAAGACCAGATAGTGGAGGAATGAGACCATGACGATACTGGGCAGGGTGATGAAGATGATGAGATCATGGACCTGCCCACTAACACCATCCCAAAGGGGATGGTTGCGCTAGAATGAATCTTCGACTCGGAACCTCGTGCCCGTGAGAAGGTGTCATCCTCCCCTGAGGGAGGAAAATTTGAAAAGGTTAACATCGGCCAGCTCGGTGAAGAAAAGATCATTCACATCGGTACCTCCTGCTCCCCTGAGGAAAAGGAGAAGATTCTCGCGGTTCTCCAAGAATACATTGACATAATTGCCTGGGATTATGAAGACTTGAAAACATATGATACATCCATCATGACCCACACCATTCCCCTGAAGTCTGATGCTAAGCCATTTTGGCAAAAGAAAAGACCGGTCAACCCCCTGATAGAGCCTCTGATTCATCAAGAGGTGAAAAAAAGTTGTCAGCCCGGATAATCTTCCCAATCCGGCACACTACGTGGGTTGCCAACCTAGTCCCCATAAGGAAGAAGAACGGTGAGATCCGCCTTTACGTGGATTTCCAAAACTTGAACAAGGCCTCCAAAAAAGATAATCACCCTCTCCCCTCGTTGGACGAGGTGTTGCTGATAGTAAATGGATCTTAGATGATGTCCTTCTTGGATGGATATTCGGGATATAACCAGGTCATGGTCAAGTATGAGGATAGAGATAAAATAACATTTACCACCAAGTGGGAAACATTTGCATACAGGAGAATGCCCTTCAGTCTGATCAATGCAGGAGCTACATTTCAAAAGGCCATGGACATTGCGTTTGAGGGCCTCGTAAATTGGTGCATAATCATCTATATGGATGATTTGACTATCTTTTCCTGGGACAAGCATGACCATGCCGCCCATCTCGCTCAGATCTGCGAGAGATGTCGCCGGTATGGAATATCCCTCAACCCCAAGAAGTGCATATTCGGGGTCACTAAGGGGAAGTTGCTTGGGCATATTGTCTCTGAGAAGGGTATATCCATAGACCCTAATAGAGTCAAAGCATTGCTAAACTTACAGATGCCTGGCAGTAAGAAAGAGATACGATCCTTCTTCAGAAAGATCAACTTCGTCTGGCGGTTCATTACGGGATTCACAGAAATAGTCAAACCGCTCAATAAGATGATAAAGAAGGATACCAAGATTGAGTGGAGTCCTGAAGCAAAATGGGCATTCACCCAGATCAAATAGACAATAATGGAGGCACCTGTCCTAGCTAGCTCGGACTATTCCCTCCCATTTTACATTTACTCTTTTTCTTCACCGCATTCTGCTGTGGCAGTGTTGACCGAAAAGGTTGAAGGAGAGGAACGACCAATATCTTTCATGAGTTCCACCTATAAGAATGCTGAAGTCTGGTATTCATCGCTAGAAAAATAAGCCTTTGCCCTAGTTCAGGCCGTGAAGAAATTCTGGCATTATATCCTCCGGAGCAAGGTACATGCTATCATTCCAGACCAGGCCATCAAATCCCTGCTGATGCAGCGTGAATTGGGTGAGAGACAGGGGAAGTGGATAGCCATCCTCCAGGAATATGACTTAGAAATGTATCCCATGAAGATAGTCCGGGGCCAGGGACTAAGTCGAGCAATGGCATAAGAGACTCCCCGCATAGAATGTCAGACTTACACGGTGGAGTCTATTACCTAAGATCTGTGGTATACTGATTTGGTATACTTGTTGCTAAACAATAAATGCCCAGAGGGGTTACCTCCCCATAAATGTCGTGCCCTATGGATGAAAAGCCCCCAGTTCATGATAAAAAATTATGCGCTTTACCGCAAAAACTACGAGGGAATGTACCTTTGATGCATCGACAGAAACCAGGCTGTGAGAGTGATTGATGAGTTCCACAGATAGTTTAGAACTGGGCATGGCTCAGCCGATGCCACTGCCCATCAGATGCTTTAGGCCAAATATTATTGGCCCTGTATATTCAAGGACATTTACACTCATGTTAGGAAATGCCATACTTGTCAAACCGCAACGCATCGTGAACGTAACCCGACTATGCCTTTACAACCAGTCTACGAGGCTAGACCATTTGCCCAATGGGCACTCGAATTCATCGAGGAAATAACCCCAACTCGTCTACCAACTACTGATACATCCTTACTGCTACAGATTACTGCACTCGGTGGTCTGAAGCTATACCTTGCAAAAACAACACGGTGGACGTAGTTATCAAGTTCTTGGAAGAAAACATCGTCACAAGATTTGGAATGCCCTTTGCTTTGGTATGTGACAATGGTCCAACGTTTTATTCAGTGCAGTTACTTGAATGGACCTACAATAGAAGGATCACTCTAAAGTTCTCCAGCAACTATTATCCCCAGGAAAATGGAGTTGCTGAATCAACAAACAAAAATTTACCTGTAGTGATCAAACATTTGTTAGAACAGAATCCCTGGGATTGACACCAAAAGTAGAAATTCACCCTCTGGGTGGATCGCATTCATGTTAAAGCCACCCTGGGAACATCCCCATTCCATCTGGTTTATGGCCAGAACCCTGTATTCCCAGTCAATTTACAGATCCCAGTGTTACAGTTTATGTAGGAAATTAACAATAGGGACAACATTGTGGAGGTTCGACTCTTAAACCTGGTGCGGATGGAAGAACAGATAGTTGCAGCCCTTGAGCATTTCATGCATCATCAAGCAGTGGTAAAAAGATGGTTTGACAGAAGAGCCCAATTAAGGCTTTTCAGATCTCGGATCTGGTCCTATTGTGGGACAAGGCTGGGAGAAGAAAGGAAAGCATACCAAGTTCCAGCGGCTCTGGCTCGGACCATACTCGATCTCAGAAATCTGCGAGGCAAATACTTACCACCTTAACACCTTGACTGGGGAACCTGTCGCATTGCCTGTTAATGGCTAGTTTCTTAAACACTATTTCAAGTGGGGTAAGTTCATCCTAAGTTGTATTATATGTAAAGTCTTTCACTTGTAAATATCTCTTTTCGGTGTCTCATTGCGAGGTACCCTGTCTTGTAAATATTCTTGCCGACTGTCCTCCGGGATAGTTCTCTTCTGCTAATTTTTTTTTGTTTTGTTTTGTTTTCATTTTTGGTTTTCTTTCGGTCCCAGCATTTTGTCTTGTCTTGCAAGAATTGGGATGCTTCGCATAACTTTGGTTTCTGGTACAATGTCTACGACATGGCCAACTTTAGAATCTATCTTTAGCACAGTGGAGCCGGCCCAGTGTCTAGGGTTCATTTCAGAGGATATGGCATGTTTTGAGGAATCTCCATTGGGTGTTCTTTCCCAGAATCTGGCCATCAATAAAAAAATAATAATATAAGGAACAAGTAATTAGACACATCGGGGGTAGATCAGTTGTACTAATTGATTGACCCAAGTCTGAAACTTTAAGAGATTCTTTTCGGGTCCAGAGTTTTATCCCCTCTTCGAGCAATCTAAATATAGGTGGACAGGTGAAAGAAGTACCACCATTAAATTTAGCTAAGCCTAAGCTTAATGGTGAAAGACGTACCGCCTTCCCCCACCCTGAAATAAAAAAAATAACCAAAGAGAAAAGGCGGGATAGAATTCTGGTCTTTGGGGGAAACGAGCGAATGAACGACTGGTTCGATGTGATTAGTGCCTCTTCTCTATTCCCCCTAGAGGTCATCGGCTTGATTTCTTTCCAAAGCACACATGACACCACTGATAAAGGACTACGGACTGACTCCTACGTAATTGGATTCTCTCAGACATATTGCTCTTCACCTGTCAGACGCTCTGGTGGGCGGCCTGTTCCAGTTTTGCTAACTAGAGATTCTATAGTTCTCAAATGCGCTTAGGCATTTGTCCCAGATAGTCACCATTTGTTATGCCCTGCATCCCCGTCCCTACATTTTGTGTGCAAAATGTTGGGTCCCCCTTTTTTTTCTTGTTTTGTTCTACTTGCGGCTTTGCTTTGTCTTTCTTTCCCTTTTTGTTTTCTTTCTCCGGAGTTTTCTTCCCCCGGTGTGGTGTTTTGTTCATTCAGTTTTCATCTCTGGGACTCCGGTCCCGGAGGTTGTCCTTCGTTGGAAACCAGATTCTGGACCCCGAGATCCCCTGCCATGATGTTTTTAAGGATATTATCACGAGGAATCCCTGGGCCCGGAGTCCAGAGGTTTTGCTTGCCCGGAGATCACCGGAAGGAGGAGGATTACCTCTTTATCGTGGGTATAAATAGAGCTTATCTGTCACTTTCACATTTACCACAATTAAAACCTTCAAGCACTTAGAGTGAATTAGAGAGCAATCTCAAATTGATTAACAGAGCATTTGCAGAGAGTTTATAATAATCAGCGCTTAACATTTTTAGTCATTCTCAGGCAAGTGCAAGTGCTTCGTGGTAGTGTCTCTGGCCGTTTGACAACTTGAGCTGTTGTAGAGCTCCCGCAGTAATCTTTCTCTTTCCTCTGCCTTCTGCGTTCTCAGGTTGGTGTTTCCATTTTCCGCTCTCTGGTTTTCTTTGATTTCGTTTGGTTTCTATTTGTCTGGTTTTGTTTGTTTCTCTGCTTCGTCTATTTTTTTGTTTTCTGGTTTGGCCACCCGTTGGTGGGTCGGCTCTTTTCCAGAGGGTTGTCCGCCCTCTACGCAAAGGTGGTTCATCTATAAATATGTAGATAGCTGTAGATAGTTGTAGATAGTTTGTTCTGCCTTGTCTGGTTTTCCCGCGGATGTCGCTCCGTGTTGTACCTATGTATATATGTTTATACTTGTGTATATGCATGTATAGTTGTGTATAGCCTTTGTATATATCCCTCAGCACCATGTATATCCTTTCGAGTGGCTTAACAAGCTGGTCGAGTCACTTTTATTTCTGGTTTTCCACCTTCAAACTCGTTTCGGGGCAGAAAACCACCCGTTTGAAACTTGCCTCTCGGCTGGTTTCAAACAGGCAATTTTCTCTCTCTTCCATGAAGTCTGTTAGAACCTCATTTATGTCCCATGCGTGCAATCAATCCCAGCCAAGTGTCTTTCCCTTTTTGTGCATTCGGATAGTTGGCTACACCGTCATCGCCATCACTTCCATTTAATACCTCCGCACGTGGCGCCCACGTGGGCTTGATGACTTGGCTTTTTACACGTCCTCACCAACGGTCACTTCTCTGGGCCTCAAGCCTCTTACCACCATCTATCCTGTGTCTTTACTAAGCATGATAAAATTCCCCCAGACCCGGAGGTGTAATAAAGATTTTAAGTTTACGATTTGTTTTGCTTTTCGGTTACCTTTGCATGATACTAACTTTTCAGGAAGGCAAACACCGCGGTGGTAAGATATCTAGACCCCATAAGGATTAATTTCATACACATGTTTTGACGGTCACTTTGCCTTGCAGGTTCCTGGAGTTTAGCTTCCAAACATGTCTGAGGCATCTGCGTCATCTCCGCCTGGAAGTCTGGAGCTACCAACTGCAATAGAGACCAAGGCAGCCATAAAATCCAAGATGGAGAAGGCCTTGGAAAAGCTTCCCCTCACCATGAAGTTAGTACAGGATAATGTTATTGTGGGCTCAAAGATTGAGTCCAATGTAAAAATGATGACCGACACCAATGTTGGAACTTGGGCATAAATGCAGGCCTTAGTAAAGGTAATGCATATCCAGCGACAGGCTGGAGACCAACTAGAAATCAACGTCGGGGGCTCCAGAATCCTCTGGGAAGCTTGCTTCCCATGCTCTGTGCAATTTCCAGAACTTATCTTAACACTGGCTGCCAACTACAACTCTTCCGTCTGGGCCATCATGCTCACGGCTGCGGAACCCACAGGATACCCCACTCCACTGGTGTCCCTCGACCCAGTTACATTCCAGGCAGGCTTGTGTATCCCATAATTTGATAGGGCTACGGTGGTTACAAGGACCGATGCCATGACCCAGTTTACACAACTAGAGGATGCTTCCTGGGTATATATGAATACCCACTGGCTTAAGGCCCCAAAGAGGGACCCAAAGAGAATGAAGATAGAGATTCCACGCTCTGAATTTAAGGAGAGCATCCAAATGGGAATGATAGCATTAGCTCAGGTCTTTGGGAAACCCTCCTCCCAGGAGTTTGTCAAATGGATGTACTATTTCCTCCTCGACATCTCCACCAAGGGAGAATTCTTTGACTGGGCGACAATAATAGCCAACCACGTCGACTCCCAGTTCCAGCAGTTGAACCAGAAGAAGAAGTTCTATATGTCTTCTTATATTTTCTGGGCCCTGGCACAGCAGAGGCCCCATTCCAACGGCCTACTTACTAACGGCGTACTCAGGGTTGGCCCAGGACAGAAAGCACCGTGGGACCATTTCCCACAAATTCAATGGGAGGCCAGCTTCCCCAGTTTTTGCCGAGTAAATGATGCGTTCGTTTACTACCATCTGCTCACGCCCACCCGGGATGCCGGATACCGCCTGTCTACTGAGGAAATGAAGTTGGTATATAGTTATGGACACTATTATATTTAGTTCTAGCAGCATACATACATTAGGGTCACCAACTTCTCTGGGAAACCCTACTTGTTACCCAGACATTGCGGGGACAAGATCGTGTTGCTGGAACATTGCAGGCAGATTATGGAGGGGCACGCCATCTTTTCCCTCAAGAAGATCCTAAACATCCCATTCCCAATCACCTGTGGGAGGTACACATGCAGTCTAGCCGCCGCAAAGGAGGCAGATAATGAGCTAAAAAGTTATAACTTACAAGAATTTTATCTAGCGCGGAAAATTTTTGATCTGCATGGCAAAATCGTAGTGGCAATGCCTCAGGCTTCAGAGCCCCATCGCATACACATGGAGGACTTCTAGGTAGACTGCCAGGATCATGTGGATGTGCAGAGCTGGCACTATATCAGAATGACGGCCGGAATGATGCATAAATTGAAGCTCCAGAAGTTTCTGGCAGACTTCTCAGACGCCGCCCCCACCATGGATACCCAGTACAAGGAAAAGGGGATCAACAAGAAGGCCCTCCCACGAGTAAATTGGGCCACCTAGGAAGAGCCCACAATTGAAAACTTCACTCAAGAGGTGGTCGAGCGAAGCCATGCCTATTTCAAGAAGGTGTGCCCTGGGAGTATCCACCAAGCAGCCCAGCCGGTACAAAAGTTAACTCCACCACCAGTACCTAAAATGACCCCAGGGGCCAGGACTTCTTCGCAGGGGGTAGATAAGGGAAAAAGAATAGTTACAACCCCTTCTACGCAAGAAGTCCCCATCATAGAACAAATAAAATAGTCGGTGGTGGCCTCCCAACAAATGAGGGAGAAATTGATAACGAAGCTGGCCACCCCGCCGCTCATGATCGGGCCACTTTGTCCTCCTTCCTCCCCATCATTGGCAGCCTTAATGGTCAAGGCGACGGGGGTGGATCCACTGGAGGCAGCATCAATAAGAGATGCGGGACCTCCTCTGGTTACCCAGAGGAAGAAAAAGCTTAGCAAAAAGCCCAAGGTAGAACCAGCGCCGGAGGCATCCCTCCCCCGAGAAGTAGAGATCCTTTCTTCCAGTTCCCTAGAACCGGAGAAAGAAATAGAGCCCGTAGAGGTCACGGCCAGTCCCCTTTCAGAGAAATAATTTGATGTGTTTGCGGTCGATGAGCTCGGTAACTTGTAGGGGGACGATGCACAAGCAGAGGCAGAAGTCCTAGGGGAAGGACAAGAGGCTACGGAGCAAGAAGATGTGGAACAAGAGCCTACACAGGAACAGAAGTAGCAGGCAGAAGAAAAGGAGCCAGAACTGGAAATTATCTCCGGGGCTCAAGCAATGCAAGGTCCGGGAGTGGACCAACAGAAACCAAGTGAACAAATGGCATCGGCTGGTGGAACCGGACCTTTGGGAATAACCATAACCCTAGCCGCCACGTTCCAAGTTCCACTCCTGGGATCCTCTTTTGGGTAGGTGATCACAGTGGCCCAAACTCTAAATCTTGGCCCAACACCTCCCCTGCTGCCGAAAGAGACCCTGATAGAAGAAGAGAAACAGGAGGAGCAGCTTGAAGAAGAAATCTCCGAGGAAGCCTACCAGGGTCCAGAGCCAATGATAGATGTACAGGACAAGGCTGAGGAGATGGAAATTGAAGAGAATGTTGCTGCGGAAGAAGTTGAGGCAGGGAGAGGAACGGATGAGGTTCATATTACTAAGGAGCAACAGCCACCAGATACTGGGAAAGAATATGGAGAAAAAATTCTAGCAGGAAGGCCACCTCTCCCACCTCAGTGGCTGGTAGAAAGAAAAAAGAGAAAGGCTCAATCCGTTCTGGTGATTCCTCTCTCCCTGGCCAAAATGATGGCCCAAGTTTAGGCCCCGCCAAAGGCAAAGAAGGCCCGGACAGTTCACACTCTTTGAACTGGGCTAGGCAGAGAAATAGTTGTTATTGTGGCGACACCTCCCCCAGACACCGATGAAGCAACCATGGACCCCACAGATTATAATTTTGCAGAGGTGTCCCTGGGCAAAAGGGGAAAGCAAGGTGAGGTAGACTTGCTAAAGGAGGCAGCAAGGGTAGTGGAAGCCCGATATGAGAAAGAGGCCCAGAGGCTCAAGGATGAGAAGGAAAAGAATGCAAATCTTATGGGTTTGCTTACTGAGCTGGCCCGACCCATCAATACCGCTCCTCTGGAGACCTCCGCATCAGAAGAACTACCGCAGAGTGACATAGATTCCCTGCGAGTAATGAAAAAGAAAGCCCAAGTAGTGGACGAATGGGTCACCCTTCAGATAGGAAACACCCAGCGTTTCCTGGCGTCCACTCTCCCAGATCTATACATGGCCCGACAAGTTATTCATCGGGCAGAAGCGCTTATTTAGCAGTGGGAGAGTGACACCAAAAATTACCAAGCATGGAAGGTGGAGCTCGAAAAGATCCTTGCCTTGGGAGAAGACATGATTTCTGATTCCAGAATTCTGGGTGAAGAGTCATTTGATTTATTAAGAACTCAGCACTCCAGACTTGACCTCACATTGGAGGTAACCAAGCAACTGGTAGAGTCCTTGCAAGAGAAGGTAAAAATTGTAAAATATTCTTCTAATTTATACAAGTCTTTTGTAATAAAGGCTTCCAGGGCTGATCCCCTTAGCACGGATACATATACCCCCGAAGATTCAGTTTTGGGGAGTTTTTATGAAATGATGAAATTCCAGTATCAATCCCCAGAGGGGATAGATGGGGCCCAGATGGAAAAATTAACCGGCATGATACTTAAAGGTCATGACGCGGCGAGGATGGTAGATGAGTTTAAAGAGAATGTTCTGGATCTCGGGGAACAGGTTGAAATGGCCAAGCACAGAAGGGCCAGCCTAAGAGATATAGATGAAGATGGCATTTCCCGCCTCCTCCAAGCCTTCAACAATAATAAGCAACCTTGAGCTTTCTCCGGAGGCTGGGGGGTACTCAAGTGCTGGGCATTCTTTATTCTTTGGGGATGCAAGTTCCCAGATCCCGGAGTCCTAGATCCAAAATTTTGTATTCTTTAAAGTGATTTGTGTCCCGGTCCCCAAGGCCGACGGATCACTTTCAAAAGTGGTTAATAAAGGCTGTCAGGAGGTAGTTGGCCACATCAAGGGGCGTCGGCTTGGCAGTTGGTTTTCTGACAATATGGTCTTCTCAAGGCACCGCTTAAGGGTACACCTGGCACATTGGGGATAGGGCACCACCTTTCCCATTTATGAGGCATGTAGCCTCAGTCCCAAAGGGGACCTACTTTCTTCTTTCTCCTTCCTGGCTCTCTTCTTCAGGCCGATTCTTCTAATGTATATTCTTATCTTATTCTTCTGACATGGCAGACCTATTCCGTCTCCAGGTCTTTTGTAGGGTGGCGTAGGTAGTACCGGCCCCTAGATATTGTATTTTATTGGAACATGATGTAAATAGGGTTAGGTTTAGAAGAGAGTTGTATAGATAGGAAGATCGACCCATTTCAAGGGTTGGCAAAATTGATGATTTTATTGTCCATGATAATAGAAAAGGAATTTCTCATTTTAGTTGTAGAGCTCAATGCTCCATTTTTTTGTTCTCAATAGTTAGATGCTCCCCTGGAGCCGCCATTATATCACGCACTAGTGCTTGCTGGAAGGAACATTAATGAAGAAGGAAGAATTCTTGGCAATGATGTTGTTGGCATTCCTGCTTCTAAGTTAATGGTATTTCATGTTTTGATGTTCTTTATGTCTTTTACTCTGGTATGTTAAAGTAGATTAACGAACTCTTTACTCCCGCTACTGATAAAATGCTAGCTGATGGTTATGTGTTTCTTCAATATTTAGTGTAGTTTATCAAAGTATTATTGATGTTCCGGACATTTCAACATGACTATAGTTAGATGAAATGTTTCTAACCCTGCAGGATCTTTTTCACTTTATTTTCTAAGTATAGAACGCTAAGGAGAACCTTACTCTATCGAATGTCCGGAGAGAATGAGTTGAAGAAACCAGCTATCCCCCTCGAAAATAGTCATCTCTCCCAACCAAGCCCCGCACCGTCATGACCTGAAACCTAGGTTCTTGAAGGCCCAGAGGATTTATTTCCCTCGGACAACCTTTACAGGTGGAGTTGGCTGATTTCCCCGGAACCCAGTGACAACTTATGACTGTTGGCAGACCCGGTCAGGAAAACCCCGTCAACAGGATGCTGATGATTACTTGAAAATTTTGTTGATCGTTGAGACTTCCTGAAGGATATGGAAGAAGATGACATACTATAGATACTGGAGGCATACAAAATGTTTAAGACTAGTAAATTTTCCTGGACTCTGGGAAATCCTTCACTAGAGGTAAAATACTGATTCATTATTTATTCTTGGAGCGTAAGCTCCCAGATTCTGGAACTCTAGATTCCTAGTTTTGCATTATTTATAGTGATAAGTGTTGACAACTCTTCCAAATCAACTGATCACTATCTATGGCTTGTTGTCAGATCCATGGCCATCCTTCCTAGCATGATGGGTCACTATTAGTCCAAAGGTTCACTACAAATGCCTCCTGGGTCCCAAGGAATTGTTCTAGCATTTAATATCTGGTGTATGGATCCCCGCTCGATCACCAAGACTCAGAAAAGTATTAATGGGGGTGTATGGCCCAAGTCTCTCAGGGAAGCACCATCACAGCTACAAGTACATATACACTTTTCTGATGGTGGCTTTTCCAGAGCTTCTTTCCTTCTTTCCTCTGTTATCTTCTCAAATGATTATATTATATCAGGGAAATTCTGATAGCACCGGTAGTACTAACTATGAATATTGTAATATAATGTAAATAGATAGCATAGGAGTAGTCCCTTAGGTAGTTAAATTTTTCTATAAATACCAAGTCCATCACCATTACAAGGGTTGGGAAATTGATGATTTAGTTTTCCACAAGAAATACAAGTTTTAGATTTTTTAGCTATCTTGTTTTAGAGTTTAGAATAGATTAATGCTCCCCTAGGGCCACTAGTGTAACTACCAATGATGTTGGATTTGAATTTAATGAAAGAATGAAGAACACCATTAGACACTACACTCTATGTTGTTTTTGATCCAAGGGTTAGCGAACGGTTTTCATGTTGTATGCTTCCTTATTTTCTTTGCTCTAGTTATGCAATGATTTGATGAAATATTTTACATCGCAATTGATATATGTGTGATTGAAGGTTATATGTATGCTCAGTATTTTTTATTTATTTTCATCTCAAACTTTTTGGATGTTAAGGAAATTTATATCATGAATATAGTTAGAGATTCATACTAACCCTATCCAATCTTTTGATATTTCTTTTTTAGATATATGGAATTCTTGTAGGAAACCCATTATCATTGAACTTTCAGAGGTTGATGAGTCAAAACCAGCTATCCTCCAAAACAAAAAGTCACCCGTCTAACTAAGCTAGCCTCACACTGTCATGACCCGACTACTAGGTGCTTGTGGGTCAGGAGAGCCTACTCTTTGATAAACCTCTTTAGGCAAAGTTGGTTGATACTTCGATGTTTGGTGAAAAATCCCACCATTAGCGAGACCATCACAAAGTACCCTCAATAGAAACTGGCTCTAGAAGGAGGGCATGAGCTCATCCTCCCCTAAAAATTTTGATACTACACCTCCTAAGTGTTATCCAAGTAGTAATTTTACGGACCAATCTTTCCATAGGTTAGGGTCATTTTCACCTTTACACTTCAAAAGAATACTGCAGTTGACCCCTAACCCCATGGAGTTTGTAGAACTTAGAATTCCCATCCAAGGGAAGAAACCTTACCAGAAAAAGAAGTCATTCAATCATGCTTTTGGAGGGCTTGTAGCTCCTTAGAATACCCAGGTTATCCAACCTACCCTAGTAACCAATCTCACTATTAATATCAACATCCCAATGGGTGCTTATTTCAATAATATTGGGTCTCCAATGAGATAGTTTCTGAATTCTATTAATGATCTCCCTCCACATCCAGGGAACATTTGTCCCAAGTATGAATATCTAGGACCCCAAACCGTAGAAAAACTCCTGCAGGCCTATAAAGACACTATGAGCTGACACCACATCTAGCATGAGGATATGGTAAGAAGGATGTTCCCGCTGTCTCTTGGGGAGAGCGAGTTGAAAAGGTATCTAAATTTTCCTGCCAACTCTATCAATAGTTGGAAAGACATGGAGGCCGCCTTTCTAACAGTGTTTCAGGTCCACATGGACCCAGCTGGTCCTACAACCAATTCATTTCCATCAAGAAGGAACCCAATGAGCCCCTAGAAACCTTTAACCATCGGTTCTAGAGAACCCTGAAATGATGTACAAGACCCTTTATTCCATCTAGTGAGGTAACTATTCATACATATCTTAATGCGTTGGACCCATTTTTTGCTACTCTTCTATGGAGGACCACTACCGCTAACGAAAGGGATACCTTGGATAAGGTTTATAACCTCACCCTCAAATTGTCTTGGAACCCGAGAAAAGCTTGCGATGGTATTGGAAAGGGCTTACCTTATAACACGCTTCCTTAGGGAACAACTTACTCAGGAGGATATTGTTAGGGTACTTTCTTGTTGAACCTTCAACAAATGCTTGAAATATTTAATTGACTCTATGACTCCCAATATCTGAAAATAATGACTCAAGAAGGAGAAAAATCTAATTGATGAGGATTTAGGATAATGTTTGGGTAAACTATTATCACCTCCTTCTTTTTAGGTTCCACAACACCTAGGCAGGTATTGCCTATATAAGATTTCTATATCAAAGTATTAATAAATGTGGATACTAATTTGCTATCTTTTTACTATAGTACCTTATAAATTACTCTACATAAAACTGAAAAACAAATTGACACAGAGCTTAACAATGAAAACTATTAAAATGATAACAACAAATAGTAGTGTTTTAAGGACATTCATCCTTCTTCCTTTAATAATTCTTAGAACTTAGGAGGGACAACCTATTTCAATCCTCTCTTAAAGGGATTAGTAAAATGAATTGTATATCTTGATACAATTACTTAGACTTATATGTTTTGAATGCAAAAGTGAAAGATTTGTGTATTTTAAATTGTTTGAATGATGATGAACCACTTGACATATTCTAGACTAGTGCCTATCCTTGGGCTATAGAGTCAAAGACAAAAATCCATAGAAAAAGTAAATAAAGATACTATAGATTTCCTTGCAACCTATATGCAACACAAGTAAGATGCCTTAAAAATCACCCTGTCACTCCAACACTGCTGTATCAAATCCTCAAATATTGTTATACTCTCTGAAACTACTCACAAAACTTAGTTCTTCCCTTGAAAGAAACTTGTAAGTAATTAGATAGCTGCCTTGTAACCAATATGCTTAAAATTCCTTACAGATAAAAAATGAAAGAGCATACACAATAAGTAAAGAGACAACAACAATATAGAAGAGAAGTTGCACTATATTTTATTTATATTCCCGCTTCATACATATAGAGGCTAAAGCTCAAAAACTCAGATTTTTTTTTGTAGTGTGGCTTATAATTATATTTCATCACCTACATCAAATGTTAAAATAAGATCTATTTATGGGTTCAAACCATCTTGGAATCCTTAAGATAAGGATGCAACAATCTTCAGATGGTTTAATAAACCTAACCCTAAAAACATAGAAAACGAGAAAAGACAAGAAATCTCCAAGCGGTGGGAGGACAAATTTGAAGAATAAAATCTGATTTTGTGCTTTTTCCTTTTGTGGATGTTGGCACCTTTGTCTACAGGGATTCAAGATAGTATCTGATAGTTTTAACAAGATCTAGTGACTTCCAATATAGGCTAACTTACACTAATCTTTTCAAGATTACTAACCTTCTTGTGCTCATAGATCAAGTGCCATGTGTCCTTTATTCCTCATCCAGAACATCCAAATCAACTGTGACATAACTCTTCCTCTTGGGCTTTGTCATAATATCCCATGCTGTCACATCCTCTTCCTTAGGCCACTCAAAGTTCTGAATATTCTCTAATTGAGTCTTTTGCCTTTCCCACCTAGCATTTGTATTGCTTTTAATATCTAAAATATATTTATTGCAGTCTATTTCTTCCTTAATTGCCTCATCCAAAATTTGGTTGAACCTTTCAATATCTGATTCTCCCTGATAAGATACATAAATGTCTCTATTTGGGAGTACATTGTCAAACTCTGATATCCATAACCCTAATGGTTTGATCTAATCGTCTTCAGTTCTGATTGGAGGTACAAACCACTATAATATATCCTAAACATCTTCAACTTAGCATCAATTGATTGAACTTTCCTTTAAAAAAGGATAAAGTGGCCCCAATCTACTCTATCTCTGTACAAACCATGGTTACTATTTCTGGAAAATCTAATCTCAATGGTTATACTGATGCTAATCTTTCAAAAAGAGATGTTCTCCCAGACCAAGTTGCATAGTAAGGATAAAAAATTTTCAAAAAACTTTCCACTTCTACTTGTAAGCCTAACAACCTGCCATAAGCCCCATATATAACATCAATCTTACCTTTGATTGTGTCAATCCTATGATGTAAGATTGAAGTCAAGGATTCCAAAATCACACTAATATGCTTAGCAACTCCCTACTCTGTTTCAACAGGCATCTCCCCTATATCATCTAATGTCCATATACTTTTATTTCCTTCCATCTTCCCTTGTGTGTTCAAAATAGATGGCTTTTGATCCTTGGGAGCCAGGCTCCACATTGCTAATGCATGAGACTTAGGGTTATGGGCAAACCCTCTAATCATGTCTCCAACCTAAGTTTCTAATGATAGTTTGACATCAGGTTGTCTCCTTATTTGATCTATAATGAATGCTGAAGACAAGTCCCAGCCCTCCACAAGTAATACTCTACTGGCTTTGACCTGTTGCCTTGCTTTCTTTGGTGTGATCTCTTAAGACTCAGGATCATAATCCTGCAATGTTTGTAAGGCCTCTTGGGTGACTGGGTCACCACCTACCAAATTGTAACTGCTTTCCAATTTTTTGTTGCTTATTCCATATTAATAAATCCTTAAATTCCCTTGTCTTTATGAAACTATCATCCTTGAGGAATTCCTCTTGATGCAACAATCTTTCATCTGTGCATGATCTGAGAGGTAACTCCTCCTCTTCTTCTATATCCTTTTGGAGTTTCTTCCCTACCCTGATATGTTTTCTTAATTAATGATCATAGGGTCTATCTCCAGTTATTAGGGCTCCAATTCTATATATTTTCTTCTTCCTAGAAGGCTCCCCTATTTCTACTCTTTGTCTCTTAAGTGGGGGCTCATTTGTCACTTCTTTCTATGGGACCTCTTTTAGGTCAATGACATCTTCCCCTTCAACTGCAAGCTTTAATGGTACTTCTTGGTAATTTGGATAGGCTTTGGGAGAAGGGAAACCCTGATCATTGTCATCATCATACTTAGACTCTAAATTTTCTCTGTGGTCCTTTTCTGGTACCACTAGTGCTTCTTCTAAATGATTAAATAAAAGAGTGTGGTTCTCAATCATTGCATCCAGCCTTTTGATATAAGTCATGTTAGGGTAGAAACCTCCAAACTTGATCCCCTTTCTCTTTACCTACCTCTCTAGGTCCATAAGTTCATTAAACTTAATTGCTTTCCTATCAACCTCTTCATCTTCCAAGATGTTTCTTATTAAATCCTCCTCCATACACTCCTCATGTACCTTTGCATAGGGTATAGATGGTGTGAGAAACTTATTTACACTAAGGATGAATCCCTCAGTATCAACATGTTTATGTAGGACAACATTCATTCTGTAATGATTCAACCAGGTATTCATCAAGTCTAAGGCTCCTTTTCCAACAATGAAATTGTAGATCTTGAACTGCCTAGGGGTAAAAGTACCCTTCCCGTGTGATGCCAAATGCTCTTTATCTGTGAGAATAAGCTACCTGATGAAATCCATTGCATCTATCCTTGGTGGTACATGAAATGGAAAAATGTGTGGATTCTCATAATAAAAATCCCCCCAATTATGGTCTCCTAGATATTTGTCAAGGTATTGGCAGGGCCTCAATAATTGAATCACCTTAATAGGCAATCTAGTCTTGTCAACCCCTAAGCTTTTCAAAAGTGGATAGATTATCCAATTTTCAAAGGCACATAACTCCTACTCTCTAGATGTATAATTATAGACTCTGATCCAAAACTGAATAGGGTTGGGCTGATTATTGTGGAACCTTTGTGGCTATAGAAACTGACAATTCAAAACTAGGAAATTATAGTAGAGAATAAAATGCATGAGGAGTGAATAATGCATAAATTTTGGATGATCCTTCTTGTTCTGTATATCTATAAATCCCTATTGCATCTAATCAATAATATACTGAATGTAGTCATAATTGGAAGTAGTATGAAGACTCTGCATATCTAACACCATCATCAAAATGTCTAAGGTGATCCTTTCTGCCCCAGCATCCTTTTCAAGCACTCTACACAATGCATATGATATATACTTAATATAGAAATTAAGTTCTTTGTAAAAATATGGAGTTGCTCCTGGCATGGGAGCTATATAAGTCTTCATTCTCTTAGGGACATGATGATCCTTGATCAATTTAGCTGCAATGCCAGATTCCCTAGTGTACCTATTCTCTAGGCTCTTCAAATTCATCTCAGTAGCCATAGGATAGTAGACATTAAAATATTTCATAAAGGTATTTCATTTTAGGGTAAGTAAGGGCTTTCCATCATCCCTCTTAATGGTTTTGATTAAAGGGTCATATCTACTAGCCAATTCTAGTATGAAATCAACATTGACAAAGACATCAAGAACTAGCAACCTGGCTAACCCACAGGTCCAAGGGTTTGATATAGGCATGGGTTCATCACTATTATTAAAGAAATAACTGAAAAGTGAATACTCTGATGACCCTAGTGTTTTTGCATCCCTAACATAAGCCATATCATCAATTAAAACATCTGCACTAACCTTTCGATTCTGATTTGAACCTGGAAGCAAAGTGAGAAATTCATTTGAGTAGTTTCTTTTCCCTTTGACTCATCTTCAACACCGTCACTTCCCCCACTGGTGGAGGCCATACTTTGTGTTTGACTCATACTTCCTTTCTGTTCTACTCTCAACCCTTATTCACTGATATTGAAACAAAACTACTAAAAACCCCTCATCACCAAACTATGAATTCTATGAAAAGTGTAGCTTTGAACTCTAGAACACTATCAATTATATTCTTTACTAAATTCTGAATCAGACAACCACCTTTTGAATCACTTGCTGTTGAAAATCTTGACCCTTCTCAGAAAACACTAAATCTCTGTAAATTCTTTGCTCTGAGAAAATAGAAACTTGGTAGAAATGAAATGATAATGGACAAGTATACTTATAAATACTAATTGAATGTCAATTGTCACTTCAAACTGGTAATTCAATCACTTCACCATTAGATTCACATACTGCGACCTCAATTTCTAATTTTAGCTGTGGCATTCAAACTGTTAGATAATCAATTTCTGATGAGTGTTCTTTCATAAAATTCAAAATGAAATTGAAATCAAATCTGATTGGCTGCATTAACTCATACTATGACTACTTTCCCATCTTCCATAATCTATGTACTCTGATTGGTTAGTAACTTCTAATAATGGGGCCACTGAAAAGTCCATTTTAACTCTAATTCACTTCTAGTGACTCAGCACTGACTGATCTCCTTGTCACTTAATAATTTCACTAACTGCAGTTCTTTCAAGAGACTTAGCGACTGTCGTAGGATTAAAACTTTGATAAATGGTTGGTGCAATGTCACTTAATATCTTAACTTAACCTTCCATCTTACGGAGACACCACAACAAAGTATTCTTTCCATTATTCTTTTACCTCAGGTTCCATCTAGAGACTCAGCGACTATGATTTCTCTATGTCACTAGATAATTTTCTTAACTCATGCTCAATCAAGAGACCATGTGACTAATCACATTAGTCTCTTAATCGCATGATTAATTTACTTTTATAATGTGCATCAGGAGATAACACAACCAACATTGATTTCCTTTTCCTTTATATCCAACGGTTGTCGCTAAGTCTCTTAATCCTTAATACAAGCCCTAATACTTCATGATACTTAGAGACAAACAGACACATGTCATATTTTTCCTTTTGTCTCTTCATTTCTTGATCCCTTTTGACTTTTCAACCTTATCAAGTGACTGCATTACTAATGTTGATTTTACCTGCATCTGATGGTTGTCGCCTGATCTTTTAATTTTAAACTTAACTCTCTTGAGATCATGTGACTTTGCGACAACACCTTTACTTAAACTCATATCTAACCTTTAGTTTATCCAGAGGACTAGCGACCATCTAATCTCCATGTTGCTTGATAATTTTTGAACCACGATTACAATCAAGAGACTTCCCGACTGCCGTTAGATTAACTTTCTGATCCACGATTGTCGCGTAATCTCCAAATCTTTTTCTTAACTCACTTTTGATCATGAGACTTGGCGACAACACTGTTTGTTTTAACTCATGAACTTAACTGATAACCATAGTTTACATTAAGAGATAACACGACTGAGTAGTCTCAAAGTTTCCAAATGAAATAACTAACTCCACTTTTATCAAGAGACAAAGCGACTATCATTGGATTATTTCTGAGATCAACGGTCTGCGTTAAGTCTCATAACCTTTTCAGTATATTCTTTTTCATCACGAGACCATGCGACAAAAGATTTCCGCTAAGTCTCAAGAACATAAGGAATATTCATTTCTTCTTATGAGACTTAGCGACTGGGAAATAAACACATGCAAATAAGCTCAGACTTAAGTGATAAAAAAGTAACACAGAAATAGAACTGGCTTGGAAAATTTAGGGATTTTCTATAATTTTGAACCAAATTTACTCCAAGGCCTAGGGTTTTTGACATCTTGATCTAATTTTTGAGAAAAAATATTATTTACAGAGATATGTAAATGGTTTCAAATATGAATCTTTACCTTCTAGGCATAAAAATGACAGGGACTTCAAGAATTTTAAGGGCAAACTCTGAAATAGGAAATACAACCAATGGTGGCTCTATCTAAGGATGGCTAAACACAAGTTTATGACAAGAATCTTAGAATCTCTAGTTGCAAACCTCTTCAAAAAATGAAGGAAACGCTGACTAAACTACTGCTTGAAAGGAAACACACAACAGAAAGGAAAACCTACATATATACAATATGATACAGACCTACTATGCATAAAATTTCATTTTTTAGTTGAAGAAAGGCTTCATAAATTTCCCATGCACTGGCAACTCATACTCTTCATCATTCATGTTCTTTAGAATATAGGAATCTTTGCAAAAATTTTGAGAAATAATAAAAGGGCCAAGCCATAAAGATTCAAACTTTTTATGCCTACCTTTGTCTTTTGATCTTACATTCCACTAGAGCACTAGATCACCAGGTTGGGATTTTTTGCAACTTGCTCTTTTATCAAATAGATATTTCATTTTTTGTTGTAGTTTTATGTTTTCTTTCTGTCCTTTTCTTCTAATCTCATCAAGTTCAGTCAACTATAAAATTATGTCTTTCATTCAATTTGAGACTTCTAACTCTTCTTCTTGTATGAACTTGTATATAGGTAACTGGTTATTTATAGGCATCCTAGCTTGCAGACCATTTACTACCTAAAATGGTGACCTACCAGTATCCTTCTTAACTGTTATTCTATCAGCCCATAGGGCTAATCTCAACTTTGTATGCCAGACTCTCTTATTCTTTTTTAAGGTTTTCTTTAAAATTTTCAGAATACTTTTGTTATTGGATTCTGCCTAGCAATTTTCCTGAGGATGATATGGGGATGAATAAGAAATTATAATCCCATATGCATTGCAAAAGTCTTTGATCTCATCAGATCTGAAACACATGGCATTATCCATGATTAGTTTGGCTGGGACTCCAAATCTGGTTAAAATATTTTCTAATAAAAACTCTGTAACTATCTTACTTGTTGCTTTTTTAGTGGGTATAGCTTCTATCCACTTAGTAAAATAATCAATAGCCACTAATATCCAACTGTGTCCTCCAGTAGACTTTTCTAAAAATTCTCCACTAAAGTCAATACCCCACATGGAAAAAGGTGCCTCGGCACTTACAGGTTTTAACAATAGGGCACCTGAGAACTTTAACTTGTTTGAGAATCTTTGGCAAGGCTCACATTTCCAGACAAATGCATGTGTATCTCTAAAAAAACTAGGCCAATAATACTCTGCCCTTAAAATCTTATGAGTAGTAGTTTTTGTAGAGAAATGTCCACCACATATCCCAGCATGCATTTCATTTAATATTTTCTGAGCTTGATCTTTATCTAAACATAATAGTAGCACACCATTTTTATCCTTCCAATATAGGTCTCCTTGAATCAAGGTGTACTTCTGAGTTTGCAGCTTCAGAGTCCTCTTTTGATTTTCTAACATATTTTCAGGACACTTGGTATTCTTTAAAAAATACACAATATCAGTATAAAATGGTTGTCTTTCTATACTTGTGACTGTCTGATCATGTGTCTCTGTATCATTTACTTGTACCAAATCCAAGTTATCTTTTGTCATGAGTTTGGCCAAACCGTGACCTCTTATTAAATTTTTAATGTGGATTTCTAGATTAAATTCTTGTATTCTATTTATCCACTTACATCTCTTACCATTTACTTCTGACTGAGTAAGGATATCTTTTACTGCTGAGTGTGGGACATATGCTTGTACCTTAGCATAGACCAAATATGGTCTAAAATATTTTACTGCTTTCACTAAAGCATATGCTTGCTTCTCCATCATCTCATAGTTCATCTCTACAGCATGAAGAGATTTACTATAAAAAGCTATTGGATGCTCAAATCTTTGTTCATCTTTTTGTAGTAAAACAACAACAATTGCATGATAAGATGCTAATGAAAATAGAGAAAACAACTTACTATAATCAGGTGATTTTAGAATAGGAGCCTCTTACAATGCCTTCTTTATTTTCTCAAATGCTATTTGAGCTTCTTTATTCCAATTAAATTTTGCATCTTTTTTCAGCAACTTTATGATTGGTTTAACAATTTCTGTAAAGTTTTCTATAAACCTTCTGACAAAATTTATCTTTCCCAAGAAAGATTGAACTCCCTTTAATTTTTTTGGAGCAATAACCTTCTGGATTGCTTCTATTCTTTCAGGGTGTATTCTCACTCCATCTTTAGACACTATATGTCCCAGCAACTTTCCTTCTTGTACTGCAAAGTGACACTTTTTAGGTTCTAATGAAACACCATATTCCAAAGCTTTACTAACACTTTTACCTAGGTGCTCACAATGATCCTCAGCTTTCTTAGAGTATGCAATTAGATCATCTTGATAAATAACCATGAATAAGTCAATAAATTCTTTAAAAGAAACATCCATGGCCTTTTGAAAAGTTTCTCCTGCATTTATCAATCCAAATGGCATTCTGATATAGACATAAGTTCCCCAAGGAGTGGTAAATGTAGTCTTTTACTGCTCTGATTCTTTTACTAAAACTTTATGTAACATTGCATCCTTATTAGGTAAGGAATAGTTATCTTTTAATGAGGCAATATTCAAATTTATGAAATTCACACATAACCTGATGTCCCCATTCTTTTTTCTGACTGGTACCAAGTTTGAAACCCATGTTGAGTGTCTGATAGGCTGGATAATCCTAGCATCCTTTAACTTCATCAACTCTTGCTACATCTTAGGAGCCAGCAAAGGATTAATAGGCCTCTATTTTTTTCTAAATGGTTTCACATTTGATTTTAGTGGGATCTCATGTTGGAAAAGATCTTCCCTATAAGCCTTTAGGTCTTCATATGACCATGCAAAAACATGCTTATATTTTCTCAATAGTTTAATCAAATTTTTCCTTATATGGGAATCTAAACCTTTTCCAATATAAAAAACTTGAGGACTAGTTTCTGATCCTAAGTTATTTTCTTATAAATCCTCAACCTTAGCATTGCTTATCTTTGTTGAGTGATCATTTTGACTACTGAAAAATGCTTCAAGTTCAACCAGACCCCTAGGAATCTGATTGGAACTTAATTGGACCACCTCATTTCCTAAGACATAGTATTTACCATCATTATTTTCAATTAAGGTATTGAAATCTATGCACTGATTCTCATAATGGTCCAAACATTGAATGAATATGAGAATATCTTGGTCATCCTAAAAAAATTGCCAGTTGTATATATTATCTGGAACAACTGGTCTTGTCTTAACTTCAAGTATTGATACCCCATGTAAGGTCTAATCATTAGTTTTCAGAGCAACATTTGCTAAGAAGTACGCCATTATATTCTTAGACCTTTCTATCCAAATTATATCAAAGGCATCAAACATTTCAATTTGATCCCAAATAGCATATTTATACATTTTTAGTCTATCATTTTTTACTGCATATTTGGATCTTATTTGGGCTACCACTAGTTTAGAATCACCATAAAATTTTAAACATTTTATTCCATGTTTAATGGAAATTTCTAACCCTAAAGATAAAGCTTCATACTTTGTTGCATTATTTGTACATTGAAAGGCTAGAAAAAGGAATATTTGAAAGTTGTACCTGATGGAGATACAAGTAATACACTAGCTCCTGATCCTTCCTTCGAGCAAGCTCCATCAAAATACATTTTCCACAATCCATCATATTGTATACTCAATTCTTTAATCAGAGGATCTGTACTTTTACATTGATGATGATCAGTCTTTTGTACTATGAAATTCTCCATGTCTACATCAATACAATAATTAATGTTAGTGTCTTCATACCATTCAACCATATGAGGAGTCCTACCTTCTCTTGAAACTTTAACATTATTTCCATTAAATTAAAAGTATCATATGATAAATCTTTTTGTATGCTACCTCCCATTGAAGCACTCCACTTTCTAGACAACAACATCCCATAATGTGGTGGTATGTCAACCACAAGAAAAATCATAGTTAAAATCATATTAGGACATACTGCTAATTTATAAGGCATGACTTCAATAGTACCAATAACAGGGACTTCTCTAGAATCCATTTCTTGACATATCCCATGAGGAGTGTCCACTTGTAATCCCATAGACTTCATGATTTCTACTGGCATGACAATGTTTGATGCTCCTGAATATATCATGCAATTTTTTAGCATCCTTCCATTAATTACCATTATTAGAAAAAATGGGTCTACAACCTTAGGAGAAGTAGTTGTGTTCAAGAAAATTTGAGGAATCTCATAATTCAATACTTCAGCTTCCCTCCCTTTGTTAGTTGGTCTCTTATCAACATTTTCTAAATTTTGAATTTTTACTGTAGGCACACTATTTAATAATGACAAAACCTTTTCTTTATGTTCCTTAATCCTCATCATTTCTAAAAATGTAACTTTTATAGTCATTTGAGACAAACAGTGGCCCATGTCTACTAGAGTATACTTCATATCTGAGGACTTTGTTTTTTCAACTATAATATTATTTTCCTCAATCTGTATGTTCAGAGTTGGTTCTTCTTTCTTAATTTTTTTGTTTTCTATCTTAAGAGAAGAAGTACTTATTTCTTGCACCTTTGCTTTTCCTTCTTGTACAACAATAGGCTCTAGGGCTTTAGTTATAATCTTGACTTTAGGTTTGTTGGCATTTTCCCCAGGTTCATCTTTCTTTTGTACGTACTTGGTATCTATCTTATTTTCTTTTATAAAGATACCAACACGCTGACTACTAGTTCCACCAATTGTTCTATTCCTTAAATGATATTTGCTTCTAGCTTTGTTCACCAAATCTGTAGTAATTCATGCTTTTTCTTCATTTGAAGATTTTCTGACCAATGGAATGTCCTGATTACTTTGTGCATAACATCTTATATGGTCATCTGCTTCTTCTGTTTGACTGTCTGACAAAATTTTTTGACGATGATTCTATACATTCCCTTGTGAACCATATGCATCATGATTTTGAATTTCATTATCCGAGTCTACATCATGACATGAATAGGCATTTGTCATATTGTAATCACATTGTTCACTTTCATTATTGTCTTGTTCTTCATTTGTTTTCAAATCTAAGGAAACAATGCAAAAATTAGGGTTATGTGGGGCTTCACAAACCTCACAGCAAAAATCATCATTGCATAAATGGACAATATTTCTATGCAAAGGGTCTGGAGTTCTGTTTTCAGGTTTGTCTTTTCTAGGTGGAACAATAGGCTTCCCATCCTTAAATTGAGTTCCATAAGGATGATTTTGCATTCTATTATGAGGATTATAAGTGTTGGTATAGGATGTCCTATTATTTTGAGGAGCCCTATACTCTTTATATTCAGGTTCCTTTAGGTTACTCCTACTAAACCTTGTGTCATCTCTTCTATTCATTTTACCAGACACCCTTCTATTCATCTCAATATTTACTGCTATCTTGTAAGCATTAGTGAGCGTTCTAGGATTCTTATCCCTAAGAGCATAACCCATTTTAGAATCAAAAGCATTTAAATAAGTTGCTAGACATAACTCTTCATCCAGCCTTATGTTCTGAAACAATTTATGCATTTCTCTTTGGAATCTGGTATTGAACTCGATGATCTCTTCATTATAATTCTTTTTGATGTTATTGAACTCATTCAGCAAGAAACCTTTATTTGTCTTATCACCATATTGATCTTTTAAAAAATCAATTAACTCATCCATGGAAGTAATAGAGCCATTAGAAAGACTTATAAACCATTCTCTAGCATCTTCTACTAGAGACTGAAAAAAAAAATTCATCAACACATCTTCATGAGTAATATTCAAATCATCAATAAAATCAATGAATTTTCTTAAGTGTGTTTCACAAGAGATGACATTATTACTTGCAAATTTTGGGAGATTTTCTCCCACATCACCTACATCTTTTGGAAATGCATTTGGGTATCCAGGAATGCCAATGAAATTAGATTACTTATACCTTTCTAGATTCAGAGGTTTTCTTTGGAAATTATCAGTTTCCTTAAAAGTAGTAGCTTTTGCCTTGGAAGATGTTGTGTTCTCAGCTCCAACATAAGAATATTTGAAAGACTGCAAAAAATCTATTTTCTTTTTCATTTCTATTGTTGCAGCTTCCATCTGAGCCTTTTCTAACATCATTTCCATGGTTTCTTTTTCTATCCTCAGTTTCTCAAAATCAATATCCAATTTGGACATCTGCTCTGTTAAGGGCTTCTAAAAATTAGGTTCTTTAGGTTTGCTTTCATTGAACTTTTGTTTACCTTTGTCCTTAATATTTGTGAACTAGAAGTTTTGTGAGTGTTGGGTATTTCTTGATCCTTTTGGGACCTCTTAGTATTCCTTGTAGTTTGATGTCTTAAGGATCTTCTTTTAATTCTGTCAACATCCTTATGCCCATGTTTTTTTCTTTCTAAACTCTTTTCTCTTTTCATCTGCCGAATAATGGCAAGATGCTTCATGATGAGTCTTTCTTCCTTATCTAACTCATCAGAAGGGATTTCCTCATATTCTGAACTTATAGCATCTATCCCTTCTCTTTCACTTGAAGTGGAGGTAGTTTCAAGTGTTTCCAATCCTCTTTCTATAGCTTCTTCATATTCTAAAGTATTGCCATCATGATTAGACTAATTACTACCTTCCTCTTTCCTAGTATTACTTTCTTTTCTTCTTGGAGGAGTTTCATCTATATTGACTTGGTTTCTTTTCTCCCTCCAAGACATCTCCATTCTTGAGGATGATGGTATTCCACCGTCTAATGCAATTTTTGTATTATTTCTCATTCTAGACCTAGTATTCATACTGAAAGATATATTACTTTGAAACAACTCACAGAGATTTCACTTTTAGAGTCACCACCCACACTTGGAAATAATGAATACTATTAGAATGACTTATGCAATAACAACTATAAACATATGTTTCCTAAACCTTAGAACACAATAGATTTCTAAATACTTCAACAAGACTTTACAATCTCTATATTCCCTAGTAGAGTCACCAATTTGTTAGGCAACTCGGATGGGAAAAACTCTATCTATGGTACTTATGAGTGCTTGTCTGCAACCAGACTCTGGGATAACTCTTAAATATGATTTATGATCTCTATTTCCCCAGTAGAGTCACCAATTTCTTAGGGTTTTTTCTTGCTGAACCTTCAACAAATTCTTGAAATATTTAATTGACTCTATAACTCCCAATATAAGAAAATAATGACTCCAGCAAGAGAAAATTCTAATTGATGAGGATTTATGATAATGTTTGGGGAAACTATTATCACCTCCTTTTTAGGTTCCACAACAGCTAGACAAGTATTACCTATATAAGATTGCTATCTTATGGTATTAATAAATGTGGATACTAATTTGTTGTCTTTTTACTGTATTTCCTTATAAATTACTCTGCATAAAATTGAAAACAACTTGACACAGAGATTAACCATGAAAACTATTGAAATGATAACAACAGATAGTAGTGTTTTAAGGACATTCATCCTTCTTCCATTTATAGTTCTCAGAACTTAGGAGGGACAACCTATTTCAATCCTCTCTTAAAGGGATTAGTAAAATGAATTATATATCTTGATACAATTACTTAGACTTATATGTTTTGAATGAAAAAGTGAAAGATTTGTGTATTTTAAATTGTTTGGATGATGATGAATCACTTGACAGATTCTAGACTAGTTCCTATCCTTGGGCTATAGAGTCAAAGATGAAAATCCACAAAAAAAGTAAATAAAGATACTATAGATTGACTTTCAACCTATATGCAACTCAAGTAAGATGCCTTACAAATCACCCTGTCACTCCAACACTATTGTATCAAATTTTCAAATACTTTTATACTCTCTAAAACTACTCACAAAACTTAGTTCTTCCCTTGAAAGAAACTTGTAAATAACTAGATAGCTACCTTGTAACCAATATACTTAAAATGCCTTATAGATTAACATAAAAGAGAATACACAATAAGTAAAGAGACAACAACAATATAGAAGAGAAGTTGCACTATATTTTATTTATATTCCCGCTTCATACATATAGAGGCTAAAGCTCAAAAACTCAGACAAAATTCTGTAGTCAGGCTTATAATTATATTTCATCATCTTCTTCAAATGTTACAATAAGATCTATTTATAGGTTCAAACCATCTTGGAATCCTTAAGATAATGATGCAGCAAGCTTGGGATGGTTTAAGAAACCTAACCCTAAAAAATTAGAAAAAGACAAAAGACAAGAAATCTCCGAGCGGTGGGAGGACAAATTTGAAGAATAAAATCTGATTTTGTGCTTTGTCCTTTTGTGGATGTCGGCACCTTTGTCTGCAAGGATTCAGGATAGTATCTAATAGTTATAACAAGATCTAGTGACCACTAATACATGCTAACTTACACTAATCTTTTCAAGATTACTAACCTTCCTATGCTCATAGATCAAGTTCCATGTGTCCTTTATTCCTCATCCATAACATCCAAATCAACTGTGGCAGGCTTCTTCTTCTTGGTCTTTGTCATAATATCCCATGATGTCACACCCTCTTCCTTAGGCCACTCAAAGTTCTAAATATTCTCTAATTGAGTCTTCTGCCTTTCCCACCTAGCATCTGTATTGCTTTTAATATCTGAAATAAATTTATTGCAGCAAGTTTTTGGCTTAATTTCCTCATCCAAAAGATGGTTGAACCTTTCAATATCTAATTCTCCCTGATCAAATACATAAATGTGTTTTTTTGGGAGTACACTGTCAAACTCTAATATCCATAACCCTAATGGTTTGATCTAATCATCTTCAGTTCTAATTGGAGGTACAAACCTACTATAATCTATCCCAAATATCTTCAACTTAGCACCATTTTGATTGGCCTTTCCTTTGAAAAAGGATAAAGTGGCCCCAATCTGCTCTATCTCTGTACCAACCATGGTTACTATTTCTAGCAAATCTGATCTCAATGGTTGTACTGATGCTAATCTTTCAAAAAGAAATGTTCTCCCAGACCAAGTTGCATAGTAAGGATCCAAAATTGTCAAAAAAATTGCCACTTCTACTTGTAAGCCTGACAACCTACCATAAGCCCCATATACAACATCAATCTTACCTTTGATTGTATTAATCCTATGCTGTAAGATTGAAGTCAAGGCTTCCAAAATCACACTATTATGCTCAGCAACTCCCTGCTTTGTTTCAGTAGGGATCTGCCCTGTATCATCTAATGTTCATATAATTTTATTTCCTTCCATCTTCTCTTGGATGTTCAAAATAGATGGATTTTGATCCTTGGGAGCCAGGATCCACAATGCCAATGCTTGAGACTTAGGGTTATAGCCAAATCCTCTAATCATGTCTCCAAACTGAGTCTCTAATGATAGTTTGGCATCATGTTGTATCCTTATTTGATCTATAATGAATGCTGAAGACAAGTCCCAGCCCTCCATAAGTAATACTCCACTAGCTTTGACCAGTTTCTTTCTTTCTTTGGTGTGATCTCTTCAGACTCAGGATCATAATCCTGCAGTGTTTGTAAGGCCTCTTAGGTGACTGGGTCACCACCTGCCAATTGTAACGGCTTTACAATTTGTTGTTTCTTATTGCATATTAGGAAATCCTTAAATTCCCTTGTCTTTATGAAACTGTCATCCTTGAGGAATTCCTCTTGATGCAACAATCTTTCATCTATGAATGATCTGAGAGGTAACTCCTCTTCTTCTATATCCTTTTGCAGTTTCTTCCCTGCCTTGATCTATTTTCTTAAATATTGATCATAGGGTCTATCTCCAATTATTAGGACTCCAATTCTATCTATTTTCTTCTTCCTAGAAGGCTCCCCTCTATCTATTCTTTGTCTCTTAGGTGGGGGCTCATTTGTCACTTCTTTCTCTAGGACCTCTGTTAGGTCAATGACATATTCCCCTTCAACTGCAAGCTTTAATGGTACTTCTTGGTAATCTAGATAGGCTTTGGGAGAAGGACATCCCTGATCATTGTCATCATCATACTCAGACTCTGAATTTTCTCTGTGGCCCTTTTCTGGTACCACTAGTGCTTCTTCTAACTGATTACATAAAAGAGTGTGGTTCTCAATAATTGCATCCAGCCTTTTGAGATAAGGCATGTTAGGGTAGAAACCTCCAAAATTCATCCCCTTTGTATTTACTTACCTCTCAAGGTCCATAAGTTCATTGAACTTAATTACTTTCCTATCCACCTCTTCATCTTCCAATATTTTCTTATTAAATCCTCCTCCATACACTCCTCGTTTACCTTTGTGTAGGGGATAGTTGGTGTGAGAAACTTCTTTGCACTAAGAATGAATCCCTCAGTATCAACATGTCTATGCAGGGCCACATTCAATTTGAAATGGTTCAACTAGGTATTCACCAAGTCTAAGGCTCCTTTTCCAACAATGAAATTATAGATCTTGAATTTCCTAGGGGTAAAAGTACCCTTCCTATGTGATGCCAAATGCTCTTTATCTATCAAAGACACATAACTCCTGCTCTCTAGATGTATAATTCCAGACTCTGATCCAAAACTGAATAGGGTTGGGCTGATTATGGTGAAACCTTTATGGCTGTAGAAACTAACAATTCATAATTGGGAAATTATAGTAGAGAATCAAATGCATGAGGAGTGAATAATCCATAAATTTTGGATGATCCTTCTTGTTTTGTATATCTATAAATCCCTGGTGCAACTGATCAATAATATACTAAATGTAGTCATAATTGGAAGTAGTATGAAGACTCTGCATATCTAACACCATCATCAAAATGTCTAAGATGATCCTTTCTACCCCAGCATCATTTCCAAGCACTCTACATAGTGCATATGCTATATACTTAATATAGAAATTAAGGTCTTTGTTAAAATACGGAGTCGCTCCTGGCATGGGGGCTATATAAGTTTTCATTCTCTTAGGGACATGATGATCCCTGATCAATTTAGCAGCAATGCGAAATTCTCTAGTGTACCTATTCTCTAGGCTCTTCAGATTTATCTCAGTAGCCATAGGATAGTAGACATTAAAAGCTTTCATAAAAGCATTTCGGTCTAGGGTAAGTAAGGGCTTTCCATCATCCCTCTTAATGGTTTTGATTAAAGGGTCATATCTACTAGCCAATTCTAGTATGAAATAAACATCAACAAAGACATCAGGAACTAGCAACCTAGCTAACCCATAGGTCTAAGGGTTTGATATAGGCATGGGTTCATCACTATTATTAAAGAAATAATTGAAAAGAGAATACCCTAATGACCCTGGTGCTTTTGCATCCCTAACATAAGCCATATCATCAATTAAAACATCTTCACTAACTTGTCGATTCTGAGGAATTCATTTGAGTAGTTTCTTTTTCCCTTTGACTCATCTTTAACATCATCACTTCTCCCACTGGTGGAGGCCATACTCTGTGTTTGACTCATACTTCCTTTCTATTATGCTATCAATCCTTATTCACCGATATTGAAACAAAACTACTAAAAAACCCTCACCACCAAACTATGAATTCTATGAAAATTGTAGCTTTGAATTCTAGAACACTGTCAATTATAATATTTACTAAATTCTAAATCAAGAAAGCACCTTTTGAGTCACTTGCTGTTGAAAATCTTGACCCTTCTTAGAAAATACTAAATCTCCGTAAATTCTTCACTCTAAGAAAATAGAAACTTGGTAGAAATGAAATGATAATGGATAAGTATACTTATAACTACTAATTGAATGCAGATTGTCACTTCAAACTGGTAATTCAATCACTTCAGCATTAGCTTCACATACTGTGACTTCAATTTCTAATTTTAGTTGTGGCATTCAAACTATCAGATAATTAATTTCTGATGAGTGTTCTTTCATAAAATTCAAAATGAAATTGAAATCAAATCTGATTGGCTTCATTAACTCATACTATGGCTACTTTCTCATCTGTCATAATTTCTATACTTTGATTGGTTAACAACTGCTAATAATGGCACCGCTGAAAAGTCCACTTTAACTCTGATTCACTTCTAGCGACTCAATGATTAAGTGATCTCCTTGTCACTTAATAATTTCACTAACTGCAGTTCTTTCAAGAGACTTAGCGACCACCGTAGGATAAAAAATTTGATCAATGGTTGGCGCGATGTCGATTAATATCTTAACTTAACCCTATTATGCCCTGCATCCCCGTCCCTACATTTTGTGTGCAAAATGTTGGGTCCCCCTTTTTGCTTTCTGCTTTTGGCTCTTGCCCCATCTTTTCCTTTGTTTTCTTTGTTTTCCTTCTCTGGGTTTTTCTTCCCCACGGTGTTGTTTTGCTTTGTTGGTCTCTCGTGTCTCCGGGACTCGGTCCTGGAGTTGGTCATCCTTTATCGAGAGATGGATTTTGGACTCTAACATTCTTTACCGCGATGTCTCCTTTCTCTAAGATGGCATCATCACATGAAATCCTTGGGCTCGGAGTCCGGAGGTCTGTCTGTCCAGAGTTTGCAGAAGGAAAGGTGACTTGCTTTTTACCGCGGGTATAAAAAGAAGTTACCTATCATTTTCAAATTTACCATGATCAAACACTTGAGCAATCAGGGTAATTTAAGAGCGATTTGTAGTGATTTAGCGATAATCCAGTGCTAACCATTTTGAGCATTCCTAAGCAATTGTGGGTGGTTTGTGGTGATAAGTGATGACCACCTGACAATTGAAGCTATTGCAGAGCTTTCATGGTGGTTTCCTTTCCTTTCCTTTCTTTATTTTCAGGTTGTTGCCTTTCCTCCCACTCGACTTTCCTTCTTTCTGGTTTTGTTTGTTTTTATGCTATCTTGTTTTGTTGTTTTTCTTGCGTTTCTTTCTGGTTTGCCATGCGTTGGTGGGTCGGCTCTGCCAGAGGATTGTCCGCCCTCTATGCAGATGTAGTCTGGTATATAGATGGTGTAGAAAGTTGTAAGTATTCTGTACATTGTCTGGTTTTTGTGAGTAGTCACTCTGTGATTTTTGTATATATGTAAATTTGGTGTTTATCTGTTGTGTATCCTTCTAGTTTGCATGTGTATACTCTTTGGCCTTCATGTATATTCTATGTATATCTATCTAGCGGGCTATCGAGCTCGTCGTGCTGCGTCTATTTTTGGTTTCTGATTCCAAGATTCCGGGGGAAGAATCATTTGATTTTGTGAAAACCCAACACTCCAGACTTGACCTCACATTGGAGGTGCTCAAGCAACTAGTGGGGGTTTTGCATGATAAAGTCAACTCGGTCCAGCATTCTTCAAATATGTATAAGGCATTTGTCACAAAGATCTCCAGAGCTGACCCATTTAGCACTGATACATGCACTCTGGATGAATATGTTTTGGGGAAGTTTGATGAATTAATGGAGTCAAGATATCAATCCCTGGAGGGAGTGGATGGGATTCAAATGGTGAGGTTAACTTGTATGATCCTTAGTGGCCATGATGCGGAAAAAATGGCCGATGAATTCAAGAATAATGTTCTGGAGCTAGGGGAATAGATTGAGGTGGCCAAATACTGGCGGTCTGGCCTCAAAGAGATCGATGAGGATGGAATCTCCTGCCTCCTCCAAACCTTCAATGAAAACAAGCAAAAATAAAGTTTCTCTGGAGGCCGGAGAAAACCCAAACATTTTGTATTCTTTATTCTTTCAAAACATAAGTTCCCGGATCCTGGAGTCCTGGATCCTAAATTTTATATTCTTTCGAGTGATCCATGTCCCGGTCCCTGAGGTCGACCGGTCACTTTCAAAAATGGTTAATAAAGACTGTCAGAAGGTAGTTGGCTACATCGAGGAATGTCAGATCAACAGTTAGTTTTCTGACAGATGGTCTTCTTGAGGTGCCGCTTTGGATATACACTTGGCACATTGGAGACAGGGCACCGTATTTTCCATTTATGAGGCATGTAGCCTCGATCCCTGGGGGATCAAATTTCTTCCTTCTCTTTCCTAGCTCTCTTCTCAAGGCTGATTCTTCCACTCCACCTTCTTGTCTCATTCTTCTGACATGTCAGGCCTATTCCATCTTAAGGTCTTTTGTAGGGTGGTGCAGGTAGTACTGGCCCCCAGATAATATATTCTATTACACAGTGTAATGTAAAATAGGGTTAGGGTTAGGGTTAGATGAAAATGTGTATAAATAGTAAGTCTGACCTTTTTCCAGGGGTCGACAAAATTGATGATTTTGCAGTCCATAGTAATAGAGAAGCAGTATTTTCATTTCTATTGTAGAGCTCAATTCTCCTTGGTCTTTTAAGCTTTTAACAATTAGATGCTCCCTGGGAGCCACCATTTTACCATGCACCAGTGCTTGCTGGAAGAAATATTAATGAAGAAGAGATGGTTCTTGCAATGATGTTGTTGTCACCTGGTCTTCCAAGTTAATGGTATTTTATGTTTAAATGTTCTTCATGTCTTCTGCTCTGATATTTTATGTAGATTAACGACCTCCTTTCCCTTGCTACTGATCAAATATGAACTGATGGTTGTGTATTTCTTTGGTATTTAGTATAGTATATCAGAACATTATTGATGTATGGGATGTTTAAACATAACTATAAGTAGATGGAATACTTCTAACCCTGCAGGATCTTTTTGGATTTATTTGCTAAGTGTAGAATGCTTGGAGAAACCTCACCTTCCTAAATCTCCAGAGAGAACGAGTTGAAGAAAATAGCTATCCCCCTTGAAAATAGTCCCATCTCCCAACCAAGCCCCGCACCATCATGACCCGACACCCAGGTGCTTGGAGGCTTGGGGAGTCTCAGTTCCCCAAATAACCTTTGCAGGCGAAGTTGGCCGGTACCCCCGGTACCTGATGACAACTTATGACTATTGGCGGACCCAGTCAACAAAGTCTCGTCAATAGAAATTGGCGCTAGAAGGAGGGCATGAAATCATCCCCCTCTCGAGATTCTAATTTTACACCTCCCGAGGGTTCCCCAAGCTATAGTTTTAGGTGTCAAGACTTCAGTGGGATTGGGTCTTTCTTCCCAGCAAAATTTGAGAGAATCCTTAGGTTAGCCCCAAACCCCTGAAGGTTTGTTGAACTCAAGCCTCCTACTCAAAAGAAGCGGACCCCAAAAACCACACTAGGCACTATTGTCTGGGGATCTAGTAGAACTCAGAATACCCAAACTTCTTAGACAATCCTAGGAACCAGTGCTCAAACTGCTCAAAATCTAGTTTCCCCAATGGCTGCATATTTCGGTAACACTAGGTTCCTAATGGGAACCTTTTTAGGTGTAATCAATGACTTACCTCGCACCCAGAGAAGATTTTCCCATGATATGAGCACTTAGGCTCATGGACCACAGAAGAGCACTTATAGGCATACAAGGATGCCATGAACTGACACCGGCTCCAACATGAAGACGTTGTGACTCAGATGTTTCCCCTATCCTTAGGGTAGGGTGAGTTAAACTGGTACCTTAACCTTCCTGCCAAATCCATTAATTGTTGGCAAGACATGGAGGATGCCTTCTTGGCAGCCTTTCACGTGCATGTGGACCCAGCCTGGTCCCATAGCCAGTTCATCTCCATTGGAAAGGAACCCAATGAACCTCTTGCAGTATTCAACCATCAGTTCCAGCGTTCCTTGAAGTGGTGCACGGGAACTTTCATTCCATCCCTGAAAGTGACCATACAAACTTATCTTAACGCGATAGACCCCTTCATTGCCACTCTCCTTTGGAGAAAAACCACCGCTGGCGACCGAGATACTTTGGCAAAGGTTTACAACCTTGCCTTAGAATTGTCCCGTGGTCTCAACAAATCCCTGGGCAGGATTGGACAAAGCATGCCCTTCAACATGATCCCCAGTGGAACAACGTACGCTGGGGGGTATAACCCCAATCTAGAAATGGGTGCCCCTGCGATGGAAATGAATCACCCACCATCGCCGATAGACTAGCAGGCCCGGTATGTTTACCCACCATAGACTTAGTCAATACCAGGTATGGAAGTCTTCCCTTGGAATCAGCCATAGTAGGTACAACAACCTCAGACACAACCACCCAGAATTCCCTTCTTTCAGTCATCCATGGCTGGAGGATTGCTGCCCCCAACTCTGGTGAATGTTGCTGCCTTCCCAGGAAACCAACAATAATAACTATCACACTACGATGTAAACACTTAGTTGACCGTCGAGGTTGAGTCCCTTTGGTGAATGTTGTCTACCCTGACTGTGGATATGGTTCAACTGAAGGTGGGGTCCTATGCATCTCAGAACTCTAATTCACAGAGAGGGAATATCTTCTCTGGCCAGTGAAACAACAACACCGGGGGAAGAAAATTCAATTATGGGCCTCGACCTAATCAAACACAATGGAACAATAATGCGAACACCGGAGGCCCACCTCCAAACCAAAATGCCAACCAAAGTGGTGCTGGACCATCACATTTCACACCAGTCGCAGACTTCCAGCCCATGACCAATTGGTATAGATTGCATGATACAAGCTCCCACAATGAGGTAAATTGTGCCACACTAGAAAAAGGTCATCATGATCTCCTAGCTAGATAGACAATAATCATATGATGCTACTCCTCTAGAGCCTCTTGTGCAAGAGTCAACCCATAGTTCCTTCACCTATGAGACCATCTTCTTTAAAACTTCTAGGGAAGATGAAGAAGAATCCAAGTTGCAAGGATTCTTTGATGAATCAATCCTGCCCTTTGAGGTTAATGCCTTCACCAACCCGCGGAATCCATACAATACCTGGAGTTAGGCTGGTAAAGGACCATCTTACATGCCTACACCTCCCACCAAGGACATTCCTCCCTAGGATAACACAACTAATCGACCAACCCCTCTAAAAGGTTCTAGCTCTAACCAAGTGAAAGACCTGGCCGAGGGAAGTCACCAATTCTCGGGAGGAAGATTTGACATTACAAGGGCGTTAGAGTAGACCACCACCTCCATGACCCTGATGGAGGTTTTACTAAATTGTCCTGAGTAGAAGAAGTCTCTTCTAAATCTCTTGGAAAACTTGGAGGCTATCAGTCACCCGCCCAAGACTGTCTCCTTTGAGGACGCCAACGCGATTGTCTTCCAGGGAAACAATGAAGATCCTCCCTTCCTATTACGCCTAAATATCCAAGGCAAAAATATACACAACTGCCTAGTAGACTCTGGAGCTTTGGGCAACATCATGCCCTTATCTATATGATAGAAGCTTGGATTCCATCCCACCCCATCTAATGGTGCAGTGATCCAAATGCACAAAACTATCATGAAAATGGTGGTGGAATTGAAGAATTTCTGAATAAAGCTTATCCAGGACCCTAGGATAGCCAACATAATTGATGTCCAAGTGGTGTGTTAGCACTATGTTGGAAAAATTTGAATTTCTTGGTCTTTTGTTTTTCCCGGGCTTTCCTGTTTTCAAATCTTATGCTTTACTGCGCAAAAAATGGTCAAAACCCTTTTTAAGTCATGCTTTATGTCTGCTCACTCTGTCGCATCGGTCAAATGTCAATGTTTTCAAGTTGCGCGAGTGCACAACGAGATGTCAATGAAGAGAATCGCGCAGTCGCGATCTGCTTATGAGTAGCTGTATTTTGTGTGCGAGTGAGCGAGTTCTATGTTTTTAAGTCCTAAATTGCGCAGTCGCGATGAGCCCATGTCAAGTTATCATTTGTCTGCGAGTGAGCGGGTCTTATGTTTTTTAAAAGGTTAATCGCGCAGTCGCGATGCCTTATTGAAGTTAAGTCAAAGGTCAGCGAGTCAGTGACGAGTTAAAATTATGTCTATCGCGCAGTCGCTGAAAGATTTTACTGTCTATCTCGTGCTTTGCGACCGAGCGAGTCTTGTTTGAATTAAAATAGTCGTACACCTGCATCAAATTTTTATGTCAGTGTCCAAGGTCAGCGAGTGTGTGATGAGCTCATGTCATGAAGGTCTCTCACTCACTCATGTTTTAAACTTGCTTGTCTTTTGTAGTGTGAGTGCGCCGCGAAGAGGTGGAGTGTTAATGTGAAGATGCCATCGCTCAGTCACACAGGTTATTTTCAACATTCATAACAGTCTACGATTGAGCGACTAAAGGATTAGCCAAATGCATCGCTCACTCGCTGATGCTTTGAGGTGGTGAAATTTTAACTCGCGAGTGTGCGATGAGCCAAAAGAAGAAGGTCATCGCTCAGTCGCCAGGCAACAAAGAAGAAAGAAAAATAGCTCGCGAGTGGGCAATGAAGGTGAAAAATGAAGTAGTCGCGCGCACTCAGTCTATAATGAAGTAAAGTTTCTGAGCTCGTGAGTAGCCGATGAGTCAAAGGAGAAAATAATCGCTCAGTCGCCCAAATCAAAAAGTTAAGTTTGAACAGCCAGCGAGTGTGCGATTAGATAATAGCTGAAAGATAAAAGGTGTGGTCGCTCAGTCGCCCAGATTCAGATGACATCAAAATCAGCTCACGGGTGTGTGATGAGTGAAAAATGAAGGATGTCATGTACTCACCGATGAATGAAGGTAAAAGAAAAATAGCTCACGAGGGTGTGATGAGTCAAAGGAGAAAAGCATCACTCAGTCGCCGATCAACAGAAGTGGAAAGAAAAGAGCTCACGACCGAGCGACTAAGGGAAAAATGAAGCAGTCGCGCACTCACAGTCCGGTATAAAGTAAAATTTTTGAGTTCATGAGTGTGCGATTAGGGAGTAGCTGAAGGATAAGAGGCATTGTCGCTCAGTCGCCCAGACTCAGGTAAAATGAAAAGTTAGCTCACGAGCGTGTGATGAGCTGTCAGTGAAGGAAGCATCGCTCACTTGCATGGATCAAAAAGTAAAGCATAAAAGTAGCGTGAGGGTGCAACAGACATGAAAAGAGGTTCAGAATTTGGTCATCACTCAGTCGCTGATCAACAGAGATGGAAGGAAAAGAGCTCACGACTGAGCGACTAAGGAAAAAGAAGAGACAGTCGCGCACTCGCCGTTAGTGACAGAATAGGATGTTTGAGCTCACGAGTATGTGATGAGATAAAAGAAGAAAGACATCGCGCACTCACAGTCAGGTATGAAGTAAGAATTTCAGATTTTGCAAGTTTGCAACCAATCAAAGAACAAAGTGCATCGCTCACTCGCGCATTAGATGAAAGCAAGAATAAAAGGATAGCGAGTGAGCGATTAGACAGAGTATGAGTTAAAGAAGATGAAAAGTGGAGCAAGGATGGATGGCGAGTATGCGACCAAGTGAATAGCAGGGGTGCGTTGCTCACTCGCAAGGATCTTTCCAAAAATGAAGAAACAGCAAATAGAGCACAACATTCTGCAGAACAGGAAAGAGACATGGCAAGATTCATGTTTGAGACCAGAATTGCTATGGATGCCAGGTAAAGTGAAAGTTGTTGCCTTTTGATTGGCCTACCATCAAAGAAGGATAGATGGGAAGCAAAAAAGGATGAATCAAATATGGTTAAGCCATGAAAAACAAACCTTGTTAATTAGCTGCCACCTATGTTCGGTTGCAAAATTTTGTTACATGCAGTTGTATAATTCTTCCAGTATGTCGGTAGCTTGTTGCATCCTTGTGGTATAAAAGGATTCCAAGACGACTGGGAGGATGATGGTCATTTTTTTGTCTGAAAATACTAAATCAATTGCAATATATCTGATCTTTTCTGGAGAAATCTCTGTTGAATGTAGTAATTGATGATGACTTCTGAATGAAATCCAGTTCACAGTTTCTGAAGGATTTAGTGGATTTTCTGTCTTCATTTTAGCATTCTAAATTTTGTTTAAATTGAATGTTCAAGGAGCGTTTTCAATTTATATATTTTTAAGGCAGATATATGAAATATCTCTAGGGTTCTTTCAAGGAGAGAATATACCTTAGAGATATTTCAACAAAGTTCAGGGTAGCAAATGAATCTGATCGATTAGTCTGGTTAAATGTACTGAGGTAGATATATAAGGTGTATCTATTTTTGTGTCAGATCCTGTAATTGCCTTAAGTTTAGTCTTCAATCATGCTGGTTAGAATTATTTGAAGATGACTCCATGCCCTCAGATTGAGCACTGGTCTATTTTTGTTCAGTTTAATGATTATCACCATAAAAAATCAATCTTTACTTTCAGTTTGGTCTATTTTAGTAAAAGTTACAGTGATTATTCCCTGTAATTCCACCATTAACAAACTAGAATAATTGAATGATTACGTTATTCTAAGTTTTCAAGGGTAATCCCGCCCGAGTTTGTGGAGCTCAAAATGAAGGAGGTCTCAAGACCTTGTTACTGTTGTCCTATTCTATGCTTGATCAGTGTTGGGGATAAATAGAGTGAACCTTTTGAGGAGTATTTTTATGACAGCAAGAAAAGGGAACAACATGGTGGACATCCCAGAGACTTATGGGATGTTATTAAGTCAAAATTGGTCTAAGTCCTTGAACATATACTTTTTGACTGACTTCTCCCACTTATGGCTCCCCTGGGAAGGAGAATCAAACAAGATTCGGGTTGAAAGTGAGCCTCAGATGAAGTAGGCCCTTACCAAGGTTGGGAGGGTTAGTGAGGTCTTCTTCTTTGAGACTTCCCCTGGGGTGTACCGACCCTTTGAAATCCTAACATTTGATTTCACCCCTAGGGAGGATCCCATAGTTCTATAGAGAACCCAAGACCTAGAAGAAAAGTTGAGGGTTGAAGTTGACTCTTAGGGTGCCGCAGCGACCCCCGCTACACTCCTGTCTAGCACTTGGTGCTGAGCACACTATCAGAAACACTTAGAACTAGAGTGTGGACTCTACCTTTCCATCGCTACCTAGAACATCGATGCCTTCCAAAATAGAGAACACATAACTGATTCCCGGAGGCCTAGTGTTCCTATTGGATGTACTCCTTTGGTGCCATCTTCTCAGGAATCCCAAATTCAAACTCCTCCAGAGGTAAACCTCACCCATGCACCAACAGTTCAGGAGGAAGCTCCTCCCAAGTCTCCCAAGAACAATCCAAAGGCTACTCTCGCTCCCCAGCTTCAGACTACAAGTAATGATTTATGGACCCTCAAGTTTGATGGGTCCTGATCTAAACAGGGTTGCCGGGCTGGGGTAGAATTAATCAACCCGTGAGGGAAATCCTTCCTCGTATCCTACAGACTACAGTTCAACTACACAAACAATGTTACAGAGTACGAGGCTCTGGTCCTTGGACTCTTATTTGCGTTAAGGAAAGGGATCACCTGCCTCCGGGCCCTGGGTGATTTGGAGTTGGTTGTCAAACAGGTCCGGAGTCAATATACGTGTTATGACAAAAGGCTAGCCGCATACCGCAATCGGGCGTGGAGCCTTATTGAATATTTTGATGCCTTTGGCATTGATCTCATTCCCTGACGGTGAAATTATGTCCCAGATACCCTTGCTATTTCTGCTAGCACACTTGAGCCCATGGCCAGCTCGCGACTCTGGAGATTTTCAGTTGAGATGGTCCCCACCCTGTCCATTCTAGATAATGTCACCCACTTTCAAGTTTGTGAGGATGACTAGCATATCCTAGCCTTCATGGCCAATGTTGGTGTCTTTGAGGATCAGATAGTGGAAGAATGAGACCACGACGATACTAGACAGGGTGACGAAGATGATGGGATCATGGACCTACCTACTAACACCATCTCAAAGGGGATGGTCGCACTTGAATGAATCTTCAACTTAGACCGTCAGGGCGGAGAAAAGATGTCATCTTCCTCTGAGGGAGGAAAGTTTGAAAAAATAGACATCGGCCAGCTCGGTGAAGAAAAGATAATACACATTGGTACCTCCTTCTCCCCTGATGAGAAGGAGAAGATTCTCACGGTTCTCTGAGAATACATAGACATAATTGCATGGGGATATGAGGATTTGAAAACATATGACACATCCATTATGACTCATACTATTCCCCTTAAACCTGATGCTAAGCTTTTTCGGCAAAAGAAATGACCGGTCAACTCACTAATCGAGCCTCTAATTCATCAAGAGGTGGACAAACTGTCAGCCTAGATCATCTTTCCAATATGGCACTCTACATGGGTTGCCAATCTGGTCCCTGTGAGAAAGAAGAGCGGTGAAATTTGCCTTTGCGTAGATTTTCAAAACTTGAATAGGGCCTCCAAGAAGGATAATCACCCTTTCCCCGCATTGGATGAGGTGTTGCAGATAGTAAATGGATCCCAAATGATACCATTCTTGGATGGGTACTCCGGTTATAACCAAGTCATGGTTAAGTATGAAGACAGAGAGAAAACAATGTTTACCACCAAGTGGGGAATGTTTGCATACAGGAGGATGCCCTTTGGTTTGATTAATGTAGGGGCCACATTTCAAAAGGCCATGGACATTGCATTTGAGGGCCTTATGAATTAGTGTATAATCATTTACATGGATGATTTGACCATATTTTTCTAGGATTGGCGTGACCATTCAGCCCATCTCGCTCAGATCTATGAGAGATGTCACCGGTATGGAATATCCCTCAACCCCAAGAAGTGCATATTTGGGGTCACAGAAGGGAAGTTGCTCGAGCATATCATCTCTAAGAAGGGCATATCCATTGACCCTGAGAGAGTTGAAGTGCTGCTAAAATTACAGATGTCTGACAGCAAGAAAGAGATTCAGTCTTTCTTCAGAAAGATTAACTTCGTCTGGCAGTTCATCATTGGATTCGCCAAGATAGTCAAACCACTCAATGAAATGATGAAAAAGGATACCAAGATTGAGTGGAGTTCTGAAGCAAAGTGAGCATTCACCCAGATCAAATAGACAATAACAGAAGCACTTGTCCTGGCTAGTCTAGACTACTCCCTTCTATTTTATATTTACTCTTTTGCGTCGCCGCATTCTGCCGAGGCGGTGTTAACTCAAAAGGTTGAAGGGGAAGAATAAACCATAGGTTTCATGAGATCCCCCTTTAAGAATGTCAAAGTCTAGTATTCATCGTTGGAAAAGTAGGCCTTTTCTCTCGTTCACATTGTAAATAAATTATGGCATTATATTCTCTGGAGCAAGGTGCATGCTATCGTCCCAGACCAAGCTGTGAAGTCTCTGCTGATGCAGAGCGAGTTGGGTGAAAGATGGGGGAAATGGATGGCCATCCTCCAGGAATATGATTTAGAAATGCAGCCCATGAAGATAGTTTGAGGCTAGGGACTAAGTCGAGCAATGGTAGAGGAGACTCCCCACATAGAATGCCAAACTTACACAGTGGATTCCATCACTTGAGACCCGTGGTATACCGATCTGGTATACTTGTTATTGAACAAAAAATGCTTGGACGGGTTACCTCCCAATAAAAACTATACTCTACGGATGAAAAGCGCTCACTTCATGATCAAAAACTTTGTGCTTTACCACTGGAACTATGAGGGAGTGTACCTCCGATGCATTGACAGAGACCAAGTTGTGAAGACGATTGACAAATTCCATGGGCAGTTTGGAACCGGGCATGGATCAACCGATGCCACTGCCCATCAGATCCTTCAGGCTAGATACTATTGGCCCTGTATATTTAAAGATGTCTGCATTCATGTTCAAAGATGCCAGACTCGCCAAACCATGATGCACCGTGAGCATAACCCGACTATGCCTTTACAACCAGTCTTTGAGGCTAGGCCCTTCGCCCAATGGGCATTTGACTTTATCGGGGAAATCAACCCCAACTCATCTGCCAACCATCGGTACAGCCTAACTGCCACTGATTACTGCACCCGATGGTTAGAAGATATACCTTGTAAGAATAACATGGCAGACGTAGTTATTAAATTCCTGGAAGAAAACATCATCACAAGGTTTGGAATGCCCTTTGCTTTAGTATGTGACAGTGGTCTAGCATTTTCTTTGGCACAATTACTTGAGTGGACCTACAATCAAAAGATCACTCTGAATTTTTCCAGCAACTATTACCCCCAGGGGAATGGTGTTGTTAAATCTACGAATAAAAATCTACTTGAAGTGATCAAACACCTGCTAGAACAAACGCCCGGGATTGGCACCAAAAGTTGAAATTCGCCCTCTGGGCAGATCGCATTCGAATCAAAGCCACCTTGGGAACGTCCCCATTCCACCTAGTTTATGGCCAGAAACCAATGTTCCCAATCAACTTACAGATCCCAGTTTTGTAGTTTATGTAGGATTTTAGCAACCGGGATAACATCGTGGAGGTTTGGCTCCTAAATCTGGTGCGGATGGAAGAACAGCGAGACACAGCCCTTGAATATTTCACGTGTCATCAAGCAATGGTAAAATGATGGTTTGACCGCAGAGCCCAATACAAGGCTTTTTCAGATTTTGGACCTGCTCCTGTTGTGGGACAAGGCCCAGGAAATAAAGGGCAAGCACACCAAGTTCCAACGGCTCTGGCTGGGGCCATATTTAATCTCAAAAATTTATGGGGCAAATACCTACTGCCTTAACACCATGACTGGAGAACCTATCCCATTACCTGTCAATGGACAGTTTCTCAAACATTATTTTGAATAAGGTAAGTTTTCCCAAAGCTGTATTTTATGTAAATTCCTTTGCTTGTAAATATTTCTTTCTTGGTGCCTTGTTGGGAGGTACCTTGCCTTGTAAATAGCCTTGTTGGCTGTCCTCCAGGGCAATCCTTTTCTTGGTGGTTTTCATTTCTTTTTGGGTTCTGATGTTTTGTTCTATCTTATGAGGATTGGAATGCTTCGCATAAACTCTGGTCTCCAGGATGATGTCCGTAGCATGGTGAACTTAAGAAACTATCTTTAGCATGATGGAATCGGTCCCGTCCCTAGAGCTATTTTACAAGTTTGGTGGTACATTTTGAGCAATCTTCATCAGGTTTATTTCCAAAAGTCTAGTAATCGGTGAAATAAAAATAAGGGACAAGTAATCAGACAAATCGAGGGTAGATCGGTTGCACAGGTTGGTTGACCCAAGTCTGGGCTTTTAAAAGATTCTTTCCGGGTCCAGATTTTTCCTCCCCCATTCAACATAAAAAAAAGATAAGCAAAAGGGTGAAAGAAATACCGCCATTAAAATTAACTAAGCTTAAGCTTAATGGTGAAAGGAGTATCGCCCTCCCACCCAAGAACATACAAAACAAAAAGAAAGGGGAAGTGGGGTAAAACTCTGGTCTTTGGGAGAAACAAGCAAATTTGATGACTTTGTGGTTTGATGTACTTAGTGCCTCTTCTCTGCTCCTCTCAGAGGTCATCGGCTTGATTTTCTTCCAAAGCACACACTCCAACACTGATGAAAAGATCATAGACTAGATCCCGTGTGATTGGATTTTCTCAGACATGTTACTCTTTGCAGGTAAGATACTTTGAATAATGATTTGTTTCAGTTTTGCTAACCAGAGATTCTGTAGTTCTCAAATGCTTTAAGGTGTTTGTCCCAGATAGTCACCATTTGTTATGCCCTACATCTTTGTCCCTACATTTTGTGTGCAAAATGTTGGGTCCCCCTTTTTGCTTTCTACTTTTGGCTCTTGCCCCGTCTTTTCCTTTGTTTTATTTGTTTTCCTTCTTTGAAGTTTTCTTCCCCGCGGTGTTGTTTTGTTTTGTTGGTCTCTCATGTGTCCAGGACCTGGTCCTAGAGTTGGTTGTCCTTTGTCGAGAGCTGGATTTCAGACTCCGGGATTCTTTTTCATGATGTCTCCTTTCTCTAAGGTGGCATCATCACATGAAATCCTTGGGCCCAGAGTCTTGAGGTCTGTCTATCCAGAGTTTACGGAAGGAAAGGTGACTTTCTTTTTACCGTGGGTATAAATAGAAGTTACCTGTCATTTTCACATTTACTGCGATCAAACACTTGAGCAATCAAGGCGATTTAAGAGCAATTTGCAGTGATTTAGCGATAATCTAGTGCTAACCATTCCGAGCATTCCTAAGTAATTGTGGGTGGTTTGTGGTGATAAGTGGTGACCACTTGACAGTTGAAGCTGTTGCAAAGCTTTCACGGTGGTTTCCTTTCCTTGCCTTTCTTCATTTTTAGGTTGGTACCTTTCCTCCCGCTCGGCTTTCCTTCTTTCTAGTTTTGTTTGTTTTTGTGCTATCTTGTTCTGTTGTTTGTCTTGCGTTTCTTTCTAGTTTTCCACCCATTGGTGGGCCGGCTCTGCCAGAGGGTTGTCTGCCCTCTGTGCAGATGGAGTCTAGTCTGTAGATGGTGTAGAAAGTTGTAAGTATTTTGTACATTGTCTAGTTTTTATGAGTAGTCGCTCTGTGATTTCTATATATATGTAAATTTGGTGTATATTTGTTATGTATCCTTCTAGTTTGTATGTGTGTACTCTTCAGCCTTCATATATATTCTATGTATATCTATCTAGCAAGCTATCAAGCTCACCATGTTGCATCCGTTTCTAGTTTCTGAGTCTGGAATTCTGGGGGAAGAATCATTCAATTTTGTGAAGACCTAGCACTCCAGACTTGACCTCACATTAGAGGTGCTCAGGAAACTGGTGGGGGTTTTGCATGATAAAGTCAACTCGGTCTAGTATTCTTCAAATATGTATAAGGAATTTGTCACAAAGGTCTCCAGAGCTGACCCATTTAGCACTGATACATGCACTCCAGACAAATACATTTTAGGGAAGTTCAATTAATTAATGGAGTCAAGATATCAATCCCAGGAGGGAGTGGACGAGATTCAAATGGAAAGATTAACTCGTATGATCCTTAGTGGCCATGATGCGGAAAAAATGGCCGATGAATTCAAGAATAATGTTCTGGAGCTAGGGGAACAGATTAAGGTGGCCAAATACCAACGGTCCAGCCTCAAAGAGATCGATGAGGATGGAATCTCTTGCCTCCAAACCTTCAATGACAACAAGAAACAATAAAGTTTTTTCGGAGGCTAGAGAAAACCCAAACATTTTGTATTCTTTATTCTTTTAGAATGTAAGTTCCCAGACCCCGGAGTCCCAGATCCTAAATTTTGTATTCTTTTGAGTGATCCATGTCCTGGTCGCTGGGGCCGATTGATCACTTTCAAAAGTGGTTAATAAAGACTGTCAGAGGGTAGTTGGCTACATCGAGGAATGTCGGATCAATAGTTGGTTTTTCTGACAGATGGTCTTCTCGAGGTGCCACTTTGGATATACACCTGGAAAATTGGAGATAGGGCACCGTATTTCCCATTTATGAGGCATGTAGCCTTGATCCCCGGGTGATCAAATTTCTTCCTTCTCTTTCTTGGCTCTCTTCTCGAGGCCAATTCTTCCACTCCACCTTCTTGTCTCATTCTTCTGACATGTCAGGCCTATTCCATCTCAAGGTCTTTTATAGGGTGGCGCAGGTAGTACCGGCCCTCGGATAATATATTCTATTGCACAGTGTAATGTAAAATAGGGTTAGGGTTAGGGTTAGATGAAAATGTGTATAAATAGTAAGTCCGGTCCTTTTCCAGGGGTTAGCGAAATTGATGATTTTGTAGTCCATAGTAATAGAGAAGCAGTATTTTCATTTCTATTGCAGAGCTCAATGCTCCTTGGTCTTTTAAGCTTTTAATAGTTAGATGCTCCCTAGGATCCACCATTGTACCACACACCAGTGCTTGCTGGAAGAAATATTAATGAAGAAGAGATGGTTCTTGCAATGATGTTGTTGGCACCTAGTCTTCCAAGTTAATGGTATTTTATGTTTAAATATTCTTCATGTCTTCTGCTCTGATATTTTAAGTAGATTAATGACCTCCTTTCCCTTGCTACTGATCAAATATGAACTGATGGTTGTGTATTTCTTTGATATTTAGTATAGTATATCAGAACATTATTGATGTATGGGATGTTTAAACATAACTATAAGTAGATGGAATACTTCTAACCCTGCAGGATCTTTTTTGATTTATTTTCTAAGTGTAGAATGCTTGGAGAAACCTCACCTTCCTGAATCCCCGGAGAGAATGAGTTGAAGAAACCAGCTATCCCCCTCAAAAATAGTCACATCTCTTAACCGAGCCCCGCACCATCAAGACCCGACACCCAGGTGCTTGGAGGCCTGGGGAATCTCTGTTCCCCAGACAACCTTTGCAGGCAAAGTTGGCTGGTACCCCTAGTACCCGGTGACAACTTATGACTATTGGTGGACCCGGTCACCAAAGTCTCATCAACAAAAATTGGTGCTAGAAGGAGGGAATAAACTCATCCCCCTCTCGAGATTCTAATTTTACACCTCCTGAGGGTTCCCCAAGCTATAGTTTTAGGTGTCAAGCCTTCAGTTGGATTGGGTCTTTCTCCCCAACAAAATTTGAGAGAATCCTTAGGTCAGCCCCAAACCCTGAAAGGTTTGTTGATCTCGAGCCTCCTGCTCGAAAGAAGCGGACCCCAAAAACCACACCAACCACTGTTGTCTAGGGATCTAGTACACCTCAGAATACCCAAACTTCTCAGACAATCCTAGGAACCAGTGTTCAAACTACTCAAAATTGAATTTCCCCAATGGCTACATATTTCGGTAACACCGGGTCCCCAATGGGAAATTTTCTGGGTGCAATAAATGACTTACCCTCGCGCCCAGAGAAGATTTGCCTACAACATGAGCACTTAGGCTCACGGACCGCAGAACAGCACTTACAGGCATACAAGGATGCCATGAACCAACACTGGATCCAACATGAAGATGTTGTGACTCAGATGTTTCCCCTGTCCTTAGGGCAGGGTGAGTTAAATTGGTACCTTAACCTTCTCGCCAACTCCATTAATAGTTGGAAGGACATGGAGGACGCCTTCTTGGCAGCCTTTCACGTGCATGTGGACCCAGCCTGGTCCCATAGCCAGTTCATCTCCATTAGAAAGGAAGCTAATGAACCTCTTACAACATTCAACCATCGGTTCCAGCGCGCCTTGAAGTGGTGCATGGGCCCTTTCATTCCATCCCCAGAAGTGACTATATAGACTTATCTTAACATGATGGACCCCTTCGTTGCCACTCTCCTTTGAAGAACAACCGCCGCGTGCGACCGGGATACTTTGGTGAATGTTTACAACCTAGCCTTAGAATTTTCCCGTGGTCTCAACAAATCCCTGGGAGGGATTGGACAAAGCACGCCCTTCAACATGATCCCTGGTGGAACAACATATGCCAGGGGGCATAACTCCAATTTGGCAATGGGTGCCCCCACGATGGTAATGAATCCCCCACCACCGCCAATAGACTAGCAGGCCCAGTACATTTACCCATCACAGACTTAGTCAATACCAGGTCTAGAATTCTTCCCTTGGAATCAGCCACAGCAGGAACAACAACCTCAAACACAACCACCTAGAGTGCCCTTCTTTCAGTCATCCACGGCAAGAGGATTGCCGCCCCCTGTTGGTTGTATTTCCTGTTTTGCCCTGTTCCTTGTCTTGTTCTCTGAAGTTTCAGGGTTTCGTGCTAATTCCATGTCAAAATCCTGAAAAACCCTGTAAAGTCCTAAACCCTAAGGCCTAATGTTGAACGATGTATCTAAAAACCCTTAGCCATGCCTTCTATTCCTTCATTACCTTTTTATTCACTTAAGGCATGTGCTATTTAAAAGATTAAGTCAAATCGCTTGA
>MU226873.1:101105-148472 GCA_018584345.1 Thuja plicata
TTGTTTGAGCTGTAAGGCAGTTCAGTGTATTTTGTCTATGTCTTCTCTTTGCTTATTATTGACTCTGCAGCCCAAAGGATAGGCACTGGTTTAGAAACCTATTTGAATATCCATCTATGTTACATCTGTTCTGAGTTTTCAATCACCAAAACAAATTTAAATACTCTGTTACTAAGAACATATAAGCTGAACTTACAAAGGACACTGTCAGCAGGACACAGTCCATGATATTGATTCCTTGAAGAGAGAATCACTTAGGTTACCCCTCCTATCAAGAAAAGGAAGAAGGATTTAACTCCTTGTCTCACTGGTTTTCTGTCATATTTAAGATTATTATTTGTATGGTTAAATCTTGTGTATGATTATGCTTGATCATTTACAAGGTATTTTATAAAGTAATTTCAATAGAGATACATGACAAATCAGTGTCCACAATAACAAATACTGTGTTATCAGTCATCTTACAAGGTAAAACCTGCCTGAGTATTTGTGGAACTCAAAAACGAAGAAGGATATTGTTTTAGTCCTTAGCAATTAGGATTTTCTTGCCTCTAAACTCTGAGTCAGAATTAAGAGGTAACAAGGTTCAAATAAGCATATCAAGCAGTATAGTTCATGCAAGAAAAATCCCTAACACCCCCGACTCTAGCGAATGCTTCTACCTTCCCATGAAACCAACAACAACAACCGTCACATTGTGACGCAAACACTCAATTGACCGCTGAGGTTGATTCCCTCTGGCGAATGTTGTCTATCCTGACTGTGGATATGGGTCAACTAAAGGCGGGGTCCTATGCATCCCAAAACTCTAATTCCTAGAGAGGGAATATCTTCTCCAGCGGAAGAAACTTCAATAATGGGCCTTGGCCTAATCAACCATAATGGAACAATAACATGAACACCGGAGGCCCACCTCTGAACCAAAATGCCAACCAAAGTGGTGTTGGACCATCATATTTCACACCAGTCACAGACTTCTAGCCCATGACCAATTGGTGTAGATTGCACAATACAAGCTCCCATAATGAGGTAAATTGTGCCATGCTGGAAAAGGTCATCATGATCTCCCAGCTAGACAGACAAAAATTGCATGATGCTACTCCCCCAGAGCCTCCTATGCAAGAGTCAACCCATAGTGCCTTAACCTGTGAGACCATCTTCTTCGGAACTTCCGGGGAAGATGAAGAAGAATCCGAGTTCCAAGGATTCTTTGATGAATCGATCCTGCCCTTTAAGGTTAATGCCTTCACCAACCCGCAGACTCCATACAATACCCAGAGTCAGGCTAGTAAAGGACCAGCTTACATGCCTACACCTCCCACCAGGGACATTCCTCCTTGGGATAACACAACTGATTGACCCGCCCCTCTAAAAGGTTCTAGCTCTAACCTAGTGAAAGACCTGGCCTAGGGAAGTCACCAATTCCTAGGAGGAAGATTCGACATTACAAGGGTGTTAGAGAAAACCACCACCTCCATGACCCTGATGGAGGTTTTACTAAATTGTCAAGAGCAGAAGAAGTCTCTTCTGAAGCTCTTTGGAAACCCGGAGGCTGTCAGTCGCCTACCCAAGACTGTCTCCTTTGAGGATGCCAACGCGGTTGTCTTCTAGGGAAAGAATGAAGATCCTTCCTTCCTATTAGGCCTAAATATCCAAGGCAAAAATGTACATAACTGCCTAGTAGACTTTGTTGCCTTGGGAAACATCATGTCCTTATCCATATGCCAGAAAATTGGATTCCATCCCACCCCATCTAATGGCGCAGTGATCCAATTGGACAAAACTATCATGAAAATGGTGGGGGAATTGAAGAACATCTGGATACAGCTTATCCAGGACCCTAGGATAGCCAGCATAATCGGTGTCCAAGTGGTGGACATCCCAGAGACTTATGGGATGTTATTAAGTCAGAATTGGTCTAAGTCCTTGAACAGATACTTTTCAATTGAGTTCTCTCACTTATGGCTCCCCTGGGAAGGAGAATCAAACAAGATCCGGGTTGAAAGTGAGCCTCAGATGAAGTAGGCTCTTACCAAGGTTAGGAGGGTTAGTGAGGTCTTCTTCTCTGAGACTTCCCCTAGGGTGTACCAACCCTTTGCAATCCTAACATTTGATTTCACCCCCGGGGAGGATCCCATAGTTCTGCAGAGAACCCAGGACCTAGAAGAAAAGTTGAGGGTTGAAGTTGACTCTCAGGGTGCCACAGTGAACCCTGCTACACTCCTGTCCACCACTTGGTGCCTAGCACACTATTAGAAATACTCAGAACTAGAGTGTGGACTCTGCCTTTTCATTGCTACCCAGCACATCAACGCCTTTCAGAATAGAGAACACATAACTAATTCCCCAGGGCCCAGTGTTCCTATTGGATGTACTCCATTGGTTCCATCTCCCTAGGAATCCCAAATTCAAACTCCTCCAGAGGTAAACCTCACCCATGCACCAACAATTTAGGAGGAAAACTTTTGGGTATAAAAATGACAAGGACTTTAAGAATTTTTAGGGAAAACTCTAAAACAAGAAATACAACCAATAGATATGATCCTAAACTGACACTAGGTGCTCCAATGATGAATTAAGCACCTCGATATGTTTATCCCACTCCTCACCAAAATCCTCTATCCCCAGAGTACGTACAATGGGCGCAACAACAACCCCTAGTTCCTTGTAATAGATTTCTTCCAGGAAGCTGCATTTGGAGGGCTACCCCTAGTAGCGGAAGGTTCCCCTGCGCCTGCCCCACCACCCCAGTCATCACATTGTGACACCACCATCCAACTATCTGCCAAGGTTGAATCCTTCCGGTGATTAGTTTCCTCACTCCCCACTAACATGGGATAGCTAAAGAAGGGACCTCCCATGTCCCATGGAACCAATCCCTCCCAGAGAAGGAACTTCTTTTTAGGACAGCGGAGTTCCAATAACTCTAGGCCTCAGAACCACTATAACAAAGGCAAAAAAAAAAATTCTTGGCCCAACCAACAATAGAACAACATGCCAAACAACAAGGGTGTTCCCCATGGTCAGCCTAACACCCAAGGGGGTGCGGGACCTAGCCATTCTGCACAAATTACTGAAGTCCACCCCTTAACAACATGGTGTCGGTTGCATGGCACGAGTTCACATTCTAAGGTAAAATGCACCATGTTGGAGAAGATCATTTATATCTCTCAGTCTGATAGGAAGAAAAACATTGATTCTCCTCCTCTAGAATCCTCAGCCGAACCTCCCCATTCTGCTTTTTCATGTGAGACCATATTTTTTAGAGAAGGCAAAGAAGATCATGACTTGCAAGGTTTCTTCAATGAATCAATCCCATCCTTCAAGTATAATGATTTTATCAACCCCAAGACTCCCTAAAACACGCAGAGTGAATCAAGCAAGGGTCCTTTGACAACATCAATCCCCTTGAAAATGGTGTCTCCCACTAGACCCTCTTGCGAATGTCAACCTGCCCCCTCGAAAAGGACCCACATCTAATTACATATGAGATTTTATTGGGAAAGGTTTGTGGGATCCTAAAGGGAAGTTCAATATCATGAAGGTGATGGAGAATACCACCACTTCCATGAGCTTAATGTAAGCATTTCTTAGTTGTGTTGAGAAAAGGAAGTCCCTCTTGCAGTATCTAGAGAACCCGAAATCACTCAACCGCCCACCCAAATCTGTCATGTTCAATGACGCCAATGCGGCCATATTCCGGGGGAGTATAGAGGACCCCCCTTCTTGCTTGGTCTTAAAATTCATGGTAAAAATTTACAAAATTTCCTAGTGGACTTCGGAGCTTCGGGTAATGTCGTGCCCCTATCCTTTTGTAAGAAGCTCAGATTGACTCCCACACCTTTGAAGGGAGAAGTCATCCAAATGAACAAAATTGTCGTTAATATGGTGGGTGAACTAAAAAATTTCTAGTTTTAGTTGGTACAAGATCCCCGAATATCCAGCGTCATCTACATCCAAGTGGCCGACATCCCTGAGACCTATGGGATGCTCATGAGTCAGAATTGGTCCAAATCCTTTAATGGATACAACTTGACCGACTTCTCCCACATATGGCCCCCTTGGAGGGGAGAGGAAAAAAAAATCAAGGTGGAAAGTGAACCTCATATGAAACAATCCCTCAGCGATTACGATTAGGTGAGAGAATTCACATTCACTAAGTTAGAGCCTGGGTTGTACAGAGCCAAAGAGATCCTGACCTTGGATTTCATCTTGGGTTGAACAATACCCCAAAAGGATCCTGTCATCACCCAGAGGATCCATGATCTCATGATAAAGCTAAAAAAAGATGTGAGGTCCAAGGGTGATAGTGCGAATTTAACTTCCCTATTGTCTAGCACTTAGTGTCGAGTTCAATGTCAAGGCCATTTAGAGCTAGAATGTGCACCATGTGTAAATGCTTCCAAGGTTTGCCTTGAATATTTCCAAGTAGAAAAACATAGTGGCTAGGCCCCATCTTATCGCGGTCCAACCACAAGCTTATCTCACAGGCCATCTTCTGAGGAACCCTCTATAGGGACTCCTCCAGGAGGTGTTTCTGTCTCCGTGTCTCCCTAGCTAGGTAACGTGCACAAAACTGCTCCCCATCCCAAACCAGTCATGATTTCCACCCCAAATTTTCAACCCCATTGTACCGACAACAATGTATGGATCCTTAAGTTTGACGGATCCAAATCCAAACAAGGTTGTGGAGCCGGGGTAGAACTAATTAACCCTCGAGGAAAGTCTTTCCTTGAATCATATTGTTTGCAGTTTGATTGTACCAATAACATCACCGAGTATGAGGCCCTAGTCCTCAGATTCTTCTCTCACTACAAAAGGGACATGCCTATGGGAAATGGGTGACTCAGAACTCATAGTTAGGCAAGTTTGCAACTAATATACATGTCATGATAAAAAACTGGCAGCCTATTGCAATCAGGTGTGGAGCTTAATAGAGTACTTCAATGCCTTCGGTAATGAGGTAATCTCATGGAAACAGAAATTTGTTCCAGACACCCTCGTAGTATCTGGCAGTACCCTTGAACCCATGGTGGGTTCCTAGGTCTGAATATTTTCATTCAAAATGGTGCCCACACCCTCCATACCCGATAACGTAACCCACCTTTAGCTCTTTGAGGATGATGGACATATTCTCTCCTTTATGGAAAATGTGAATTTCTTTAAAGACTAGATCATGGAGGAAGAAAAATATGATGATATCAGGAAAGGAGAAAGTGATGATGGAATCCTAGATCTTCCCACCAATACTATCCCAAAAGGGATGGTCACCCTCGAACGTATCTTTGACTCTGACCTGCGAGCCAAAGACAAAATGTTACAAACCCCTAAAGGGGGAAAATATGAAAAGGTGAACATTAGGATAGACATTGAAGAGAAGTTCATCCATATTGGTACCTCTTTCTCCCTAGATGATAAAGAGAAGATTCTCATGGTCCTCCGAGAATATATTGATGTAATTGCATGGGGGTATAAAGATTGAAAGAAAACTAAGTGTGCAGAAAATAGTTCCTTGCGCTAAACTCCCGAGAAGAGGATTGTGCAAATTCAGATTTAACCCTTATCAATTACAGAATGATAATACAATAACATGCATACATAGAAAAATGAGAATGACACAATGATTTACCCTGGGGAAAACCTTTCAGTAAAAAACCCCAGCACTCCAAAACCTTCATAATGTATTAATCAAAACTATTGTTGTTTACAATACACTTGCAATGCAAGTTCTTTCAGGAGATAATTGACACTTGAAGACAAATCCAGCAGCATAACAACATTCCAACAATACACTAACTTCTCTCTCTGATTTGCAACCCTAAAAAATGCTTATATCATGCACTTCCCTTTTTAGGGAAACTTCCAAAGATAACTGTATTAGGGTTTACCATTCTCTAGAAAAATAGGAACCCCAAACAATTTTGCATTGCAGAAGAGTGTACAGTACTCAACATGATCAGTTGCCACATGTCTTGCATGTCTTCACCCATCATTGAATCTTTCACAATTAGCTCTTACAAATATTAATGACCATCATAGGAAACCATCATAACTGTTTCAGTCATGATTACCTTACACATTGTCCAAAGTGCTGACATTTGGCAAATAACCTCTACCATAGAATGGGATGCCTAGATCCACCAAGACCAAGTTTGATCATCCTTATCATCTTCCAAGTGGAGTGAAAACACAACATGTCCACTCAACTAAATGACATAATAGATATCAAACTTAAATACATTATTTGCAAACAATTAATTACAAAACAATTAATATCAAATGTAAGGAAATATACAAGGTTGAGACACCTTATTCCTAACAAAGATCTCAAGACTTATGATACTTCTATCATGACACACACGATACCCTTGAAGCCAGATGCTAAACCTTTCTAGAAGAAAAAAAATTAGTCAATCCCCTAATCAAACCCCTCATTTACTAGGAGGTTTAGATGTTATTGGCCGCGTAGATAATTTTTCTGATTTGACATACCACTTGGGTGGCCAATTTAGTCCTAGTAGGCAAAAAGAGTGGGGAGATTTGACTATGTGTGGACTTCTAGAATTTGAATAAAGCCTCAAAGAAATATAAGTATCCTCTCCCCTTGTGAGATGAGGTATTACAAATTGTCAATGGTTCCTAAATGATGTCCTTCCTAGATGGATATTCTGGGTATAGCCAGGTCATGGTCAAATTTGAAGATAGAGCTAAAATGACATTCACCACCAAGTGGGGAACATTTTCCTATAGAAGAATGCCCTTCGGGTTAATCATCAAAATGGATGATTTGACTATTTTCTCCCAAGAAAGGTGTGATCATCTAGCCCACTTTGCCAAGATTTACGAGTGGTGCCGCCGGTTTGAGATATCCCTCAACCCATAGAAATTGATATTAGAGGTAACCAAAGGAAAATTGTTAGGACACATTGTCTCAAAAAAGGGTATATTCATTGACCCGTAAAGAGTTGAGGCACTGTTAAAGTTGAAAATGCCTAGTAGTAAGAAGGAAATGTTGTCTTTCTTTGGTAAGATCAACTTTGTCCGGTGTTTCATCACAAGTTTTGTTGAGGTTGTAAAACCTCTAAATGATATGATGAAAAATGATACAAAATTGAGTGGAGACCAGAGGAAAAAAAATATTTTGTCCAGATTATGCAAGCCATCATGGAGGCCCCAGGCCTAGCCAGCCCAGACTATTCCCTCCCATTTCACATATATTCTTTTGCCTCCACCCACTCTGCTATAGCCGTGTTGACCCAAAAGGTCAAAGGGAAAAAATGACCCATCATTTTTATGAGCTCCCCCTTTAAAAATGCAAAGGTGCGATATTCACCTCTGGAAAAACAAGCATTCGCCCTAGTTCATGCGATCAAAAAATTTTGACACTACATCCTCTGTAGAAAATTGCACACCATCCTCCCCGACCTGGCTGTTAAGTCTTTATTACTTCAGAGTGAATTAGGTGAACACTAAGGAAAGTAGATGGCCATCCTCGAAGAATATGATCTCAAAATGCAACCTATGAAACTTGTCCGGGGACAAGGACTGTGCAAGGATATGGCTAAGGCCAACCCACATATTGAATGTCACACTTACACCATGCAATCCATTACTCAAGACCCTTGGTATGTAGACTTGGTGTACCTTCTAATGAACAACCAGTGCCTTGAAGGACTTACTCCTAGTAAACGCTAGGCTCTCAGGCTAAAGAGTTCACATTTTATGATTAAGAATGGGACTCTTTTTTGAAGGTGTCTACCTCCGGTGTCTTGAATGAGAACAAACCAAAAAAATTATAGAAGAATTCCATGGTCATTTGGAACTGGACATGGGTCAGGGGATGCTATGGCCCATCAAATCCTCCAGGCCGGGTACTTTCAATGGTAAGCATGTTATATTTTTGGTATCAACTCAAACTATGATATTGCTATCAGGAATCAACTATGTCATTTTTGAGTCAAACTCATGGACCCATGTTTCATGAGGTGTCTCATAAGAACCCATATCTTATGAAAGTGAATGGTCCACTTAGCACTCATTGCATCTTGGTGATGCTCATAGAGGTAAAGCATTGGACCTCCTTGAGATGTCACACATCCTAGTACTACAAATCAAACACACTTAACCATGGAGTTTCTGCCAAGGTTAAGCTGACTTATTGTGCTACCACATTTGGAAAACCTACAACAAGTGTTGTGCCTTATGAACCCATTATAGAGCTTCTTTAGCTCATCAATTGATAGTAGGAGGTATTTTCTAGAACAAGTCAAATTATGATATTGCCATCGGGATTCAACTATGTAAGTTTTGAGTAAATCCCATTGATCCGTGTTTCATGGTTAATGTATGCAATTATTGATCTATGTTTAGATGGATGCATTATTTAGATGGTTAATGTATGCAATTATTATCATGCATTAATGAAATGAGGTTAATTATTAATGTAACGGCCCTAATACATAAATGTACTAGATATAAATGATGTAGATGGATATGCAAATGTACTAGATATACATGATGTAGATGGATGCATGTGTGATGATTCTTAGATGTTTATGTATGGATGTTTAGATGGATGCATTGTTTAGATGGTTAATGTATGTAATTATTATCATGCATCAATGCAATGATGTTAATTATTAATGTAATGACCCTAATATGCAAATGTACTAGATATACATGATGTTAGTAATAATTGAGAGGGGGGGGGGGTGAATCAGTGGCCTAAACAATATTCCAATTAATCAACCCAAAAATTTAGTACCACAATATTAAGCCTCTAGTTAGCTTCAGTGCTATAAGATGAATGCCTTCAACTATACTTATCAAATTACTACTACTTGGAATGCTTTGTCAAACCTTATTCTAAATGTTTACCGAATAGCAATCTATTAATTTACTGAAACACAGTAAATTACTTAGAGTATACCAATCAATCTAGATTAGCTATATGTAATGCAAAACACTAAATTAATGACTCATAAACATAATGAAACATGGATTTTTAATGTAGAAACCCTGTTAAGGGGAAAACCACTTGGGACTGGTAACCCAAAATTTTCACTCTTTGGAAGTGAGCTCGGTGAAGAGCCAACCCTGTTAAAGGTTACAAATACAATGTTAGGTGTGACCTTGTTAGAGGATTTAAAATATTAGTTTGTCACTTGATGTCGGGCATCTCTATGCTACCTTCCTTGATCAAACACTCTCTTGGCCTGTCAATAGGTATCTGGCATCTCATGCTATCTTCATGATCAAAATTTTTGATACTCCTTGTGATATATCTCAATATAGAAAGGATCTTTAAATCCTGCTCAGTTAAGAGACTTTCTGAATCAATGGTTAAACTAAAATAGTATGATCTATTCACATATACAACTCATACTTGTAGATTTTTAGATCTATTGTAAGCTCATAAAACAATCTGATCAATATGTCCTTTTAATACCTTTGCTCCACTATTATTCTGCTTGGTGATGCTATGCTCTATTGCTCGGTGTCTGTAGAAAGCTTTAGCTCTTTCCTCAGCTTGATTGATTATGACTGTATGAAGTTTTCCTTCATCAATTTCTCTACAACATCGTCTTTTTCATTCACTCCCCTTAATTCAAAATGAATTAAGTTATCTCTTTATAGACATGATATCACCATTGTTAGGTTCTTGATTTTCTTGATCTTGGCATGATCCACAATCTTAGCCAATTTGATTTAAAGCAAAACTCCTATTTCTCATAGAGATCTTCTTTCCAACTGGACAAACCAACTTTAAATCCTTTACTTATCTTTGGCTTTATCTTGTCATTGAAAACAATGATAACTACTAGTTAAGTCTATATTTAGCTCTGCTAGCTAGATATTTTGTCATTTCTGAACTCCAGTTAATTTCATTGTTTTAACTCTTTGATAGCTTCGGTCAACACTCCAGTTCTCCTCAGGATTCTCCATCGGTTTACACTATGATTCTTGTCGTCGGTTATGCTTGTGATTCTGCTCGTCGGTAATGCTCGTCAGTTTTCTTTCTCGGGCATCATTGTGACTTGACTTTCGGTTATCTCTGTCTGTCGGGTTCCACTGTTCATCGGTGTTTGAAGTCACTTAGTGAATGATTGTCTTTTATGCATTACTGAAAGCATAATCTTTATCTCTCTGATTCTCTAAAGTCTTTGACACTTTGATTATAACCGATTAGATTATATCAATTTGACATCAATGACAATACAATCCATTAATTGATTTAATGTCTTGCATTATCTTTCTGCATTTCGGTGATCAACTTAACATCTTCAAACATTCAATCAGTTACATGTCATTAATCTCTCCCTTTGGCATTGATGGAAACATACTACATTATCATACTATACTATTACTAATACAATATGAAATATAATAGTTTCATCAGTTTTTCCTATTGTAACTATTACAGATGTTTGGTTCTCAGTAAGCTCAAAATAGATTTGATTTGTTTCTTGCAGAGTGGTTTTATTCAATCTTCAATCCCTTCACTAGATAGATGTAGAATCTAACATCTATGTTATGATATGTGCTCTTCCTTGATTGTTCCTCTTCTTGATAATCTATTTTTCCTTTGACAACAATTTCTTTCTTTGTATGAACTCTCTCCATTTGTTACTTCTCTCCCTTAGATGGATATTTCATATGAAATGAATTTCTCTCCCTTTGAATATTGATTCTTAGGAACTTATCTTCATGGATAATGATAATGATAATGAAATAATATCTACCTTTGACAATAATACCAAGCATATTCTTCTATATCATCTTCATCCCTTTTTATATAATATATTCCTTGAATTTCCCTATCCATCAGCAATACAATGTCTCTTGTGTTCGGTGCATACTTGTACCTTGCTAGGTACATATGTATCTGTTGTTGTTCATCTTGGTTGTGCATCAACATGAATGATCTTCTCATTGTGTGTAGGATGATGCAGCCTCCTAGTCAGCTTAGTGACTGATAGACAAGGGTTGAACCCCTAGTCTCTGTCTCAAGTACTCAAATGTATCTTTCGGTAATGGCTTGGTGAATATATCAGCTAATTGTTCCTTTGATTGAACATATTCTAGTATCACCTCCTTTTCTTGCACTTTTTCTCTCAAATAGTGATACTTGATAGAAATATGATTAGTCTTAGCATACATGACTGGATTCTTAGAGATGTTAATTGCACTAGTATTATCACAATAAATAATTAATGGTTCAAGAATCTTCATATGCATATCATCCAGTAATTGTTTGATCCATGCACTATTGGAGCAATTTGCAGCAGCAACCACTATTGGCAAGTTGACTCCCAAGGAGTATATGACTTATTTTGTGTTTTCATTATGGAAACAAAGTCATATGAAGTTTTGACAGCAAACTTTGTAGTGAAAATTGACTAAGTATAGAAGACAATAAATAATAGAGATACACAAATGATCAGAGCACCATCACACGTGCGTACGACCAATTAGAACTAAGCGCCTTTAGACATAAGCTCTATGATATGTTTTTATGCTTAACCTATACACACATGGTACAGAATGTCAGCATAGATAAGTTACAGAAAGAACAACTACACTAGCAGTTCAGATTACAAAGCATGGAGGTGACTTTAGGTTTTTTGATTAAGCATGTAATCTTTTGTTGTGTAAAGTCTAAGTGCCTATTGTAATAAGTTTGTAATCATGTATTAAAAATTATTGTAAATATTCTTAAGCCAATTTGTTTGGAAGCATTGTGAATATTTTTTTTGGCCTGACTAAGGTCTTGTTTATAGTGCGTCTATTCAGGAATAAACATATATATATATATGTAATGAAAAGATATATTTCAAGTGTCAAAGATATATGCAGAGCAGAGATATAGAAGAATAGTATAAAGATGTCAATATGAGATAGAGCCCTTAAAGAAGATAAGAGAATAAGCACATAACTGGAACTAATCAAACATCTATGTCATATACAACAGTTCACTTTTGGATATAGTGTATATCTATTCTCAGGAGGTTGTAGCCTTCTTTCTTATTGAGCAGTGAGCTCTTGGACAGTGAGTCCTCACCCCTAACAAGGTTGTTTGTAAAAGACTCTTAACAGGGTTAGGCCTTTAACTAGGTCATTATACTTGCATTGTAAAGACTGCTCCTAATAGGGCAAAGGAACTTTAACAGGTTCATTATACTAGTGCAATATTTGTGGGTGCTAATTCCCACTGAGGTTTTCCTCTGACCAAGGTTTCCCCATAATCATATCATGTGTTAAGCTTTAAGTGATATATATTTGATTTATGTTTAAAGTTTCTCAAATAGAATAATTAGTTAAACACTGATTCACCCCCCTCTTATTGTTTCCAACAATTGGTATCAGAGCTTTGGTCCTCTGAAAGAAATTTTAACCACTTGAGGAGATCATGGATTCAACAGAAGAAAAACATCTAAAAAAGAATCTTGACGCAGCCCTTGAAGATCTAGATAGATCTGAGAAAGAAAATGAGGAACTTAAACTAAAATTTGATGGCTCACAAATGCTTGTCAAAAAGATAAGAAAAGATTTGAAAGATTGCTCTACAAATGATTTGGGTAAAATGGTCAACAAACTAAATGAAGAAAACTTATCTTTACAGGATAAGATAGAAGAAATGAATGATCAGTTAACTAATAGCCTAACAGCTATTGAAGAGAAGAACAAATAAAATAAATAGCTAGATGAAGAACTCATGCAAGCCAATATGAAAATCTTGGAGTTGGAAAACATCAAGAATAAAATTGAATATAAATTATCAGGAGCAAAAGACAAGATTGATAAACTACACACAAGTTCGGATTTGATTCAATCACAGCTTTATGCACAAAAGCTAAAAGGTGATACCACTAGTATGGGATATAGTATAGCTCAAATTGAGATCAATTCATTACAAGAAAGAAAGAAAGCTCAAACATAATCTGCAGAAGAAAAGAAAATTGAGAATCATGAAAAGACTAAAGAAGAACCACCAAAAGATAAGCATAAGGAAGTCAACCATACTTGCTATGTCTGTAATAAGAATGGACACTTGGCAAGAGATTGTAAGGATGTAAGACCCTTCAATGGTTACTACTACTCCTATAATAAGTTTTGTCATAGGGCTATTCATTGCAGGACAAATCAAAGAAATTGGTCACAACTGAACCAAAGGAATCAGACTCAATACAATCAGAGAAATCAACCTCAAAGAAACTTGCAGAACATTACTTTTCAAATATGTAATTACAATGGACACATAGCCAAGCAGTGCAGCATGATGAATAACAACATTAGACCTCCTATTATTTGTCACTCATGTGGAAAAGTTGGACACATCTCAAGGTTTTGCAGGTCAAGAACACAAGGACAAGAGAATCCTAAAAAGTCTCTGTTTGAAGAGTCAAGAGAAGTTAAGTTTGTGGAAGCTAAAGCTAACTCAAATAAAATATGGGTTGAAGTAAAGAAATATAATGAAGAGAACAAGGTATTAGATGCATCCTCAGTGGATGCACCTTCTACTTCTAGATAATTGACCCTCATGGTCTTAGGGGGAGCTATTATAGCTCTGAACCCCTACGTGGCTCGTATACTCATCTCTAAGTATGTGCCTTTGAATTCATGTCAGTGATAAAAAAGAATGCAGTATGCATTCACGCATTGTCTATACTTCATTCTAAATAAAGTTTGAAAGTCTCAGTAAAAGCACTTATGACATTAAATGAAGAAAAACTTTATATAAATCAGTGGATTGATTGATTATTCTCATTGTTTACATTTGAGATCATAAAATTTACAGAGCACAGGAGCACTAATCATCAAAGCATCCAAAGCTATTGATTTGATCAATTTGCAAATAGATTGCAAGTTGAAATGGAACTCTAGCAGTCGCATCATTCCAAATTTTTGTGAAACCCTACTTAATCAATTTGCAAGTAAGTATGGCAACCCTAGTTATATTTGACATTGCTGAAAGGAAGAGATTTGTCTTTAAGAAGCATCCATTGAAGTGTATACTAGATGATATTGAAGCAGCATTCTCTAAGACTCCGCTAGGAGTCATGCATGTGGAAGACATTCACGCGTACATCTACTGCAAGAAGGAAATAGTTGGAGACAACAAAATAGAAACTCTTGTGGGTTCAATTATGTAACTAGACTACTCATTCAAGGATGAATACGTGCATCTCACTGATAACCCTATCTTTGATTTTTCTAATGCGCACGAGTTCTATGACCCAGAATGGGTTAAGATATTACTAAGAAGGATACATGATGACCTATATTGGATTGGTGAGGTTCCTATCCACGTCACTGCATACCTAATTCATGAAATGATTGGACTTCCTAAGACTAGACCAGTTCTTCCTACTAGTAAGGATGTTAAGAAGCAAGTTGAACAAATTTTCTTATCTAGAAGTGATAGGCACAACATGACTTTCGATCCTATTAAGGAGAATGACATCAAACTACTAACTATGATACTTGGATACAATTTTCAGTAGGCAAGCACACTAAATAGTGTTTTCGCAGAAATAGTTTTGGCAGCAATAAGGATAATGAGAGATAGCACTCAGTACAATCCCTGTAAACTATTGCACGCATAGCTGATTGAGAACATTAAGGCTATTAAGCATGAAAAGAGTAAGATATTTAGGTTTGGATCTTTGATCATCTACCTATACTTCCACATTGTTGGTAATGTTGCAAATCTTCACCTAGATAGGAGTAAACCTACTATGTCTTAGATATCACTAAAAGCTACAACAGAGAGTAGTGCAAAATATACTATGGATATGGATATCAAAACATTTAGGATCAAGATGAAGAAGAGGTTCAGGATACCTAAGAAGATAGTTGAGAAATACAAAGACACCATATGCTTCATGGTGGAAACTGACTGTACTTGCATGGAGGAAGTTGAGCCTAGAACAAAATGGATTCACCCTCTCGGTTATGAAGTAGAAGAACATGTTTTGGAAGGTTATGCACAAGTCCTCCTATCTGTACCCAAGGATCCCAAAGAACCTTGATCGGGTACTTATAGAGAAAAGACAAATCAAGTTGATTTTGTCTTATACAATGTTGACAACAAAAGAAAGGCATCTAGGATTACTTCAAATATCCTAAAAGTTCATGGTGTTACACAAGAAGACCTTGACAGAGCTAGGAAAGATAAAATAGCCAAAGAACTCGAGAAAACTCCCACAAAAGTAAAAATTGAAAAGTCTGATGATATGCCTAAGAAGAAGAAGAAGAAATAAAATGAAGATACATCTATGCCATCAACCACCATTGATCTAGAATATTCTCCACCTTCTGTACCCAACAAGTTAACTAGAAGGAAGAAGCAAGTTCCTACAAATCATCCATCCTCAATGAACACAAGGAGAAAGGTAAAGAACACACAAGCCCCTCCTAAGGTAGGATTCAGGCCCAGTCTAATAGTCCTAAAGAATAGAATTGTTAATGAAGGCAGACTAGAATCTATCAAGAATGTCTGTGATAAGTATCAAGAGATAGAAAAATTAGAAATTCATTCTATGATCATCTCTCACATGATTAAGTTCAAAAGGACAATATTCGAACTTAAAACAGTCATACCAGACAAGGTATGGAACATACTTGATGTATTAAAGATGAAATTAATTGAAGAGGATATGAGGATAAGAGAAGAAACATTGGATAGTCTTCTCCCGGTATGCTCGCATGATGAGAAAGCCATTCTATTGGATTTAGTAAAGCTGCACCTAAGAACCAAAACAAGATTTCTCCATATCATGAATAAGGAGTATGATCTAGTTGGTAAAGAGACTTAGAAAGCATTTAAATAGGTATTTCTAGATAGACATATGTATCCTTCAACGGTGCCTACAACAAAGGTAACTCCAGTTTCTCCCAAGTAGGTTACAGAACTAGTGATTCAAAATGCACCTAAGACAGGTCCATAGGTTTCAGCGCCCTCAGTTTCAATAGCTTCTGAAATAGTAAAATATTTAGGAGATACTATAGTGATTGATGATATCAAAATATCCATGACCGCTTCTAACAATGATATGGACAAATTTGAAAAAGCATTTGTAAGCACTGAAGAGACAAAGGAGGTATGCACTGATGACACATCTTTACAACAAGATGAAGTTCCCTCTAAAGATTCAATAGACTTGAATAAAGAGGAAGATAATAAAACTAATGAGACACTAGTCATGGAGATCCTAGTAAAAAGTGAATGCATGGATACTAGGCAGAATACTATATTCACACCATACATTCAACCATCAACTTCATTGTTGTCAAGTTTAACTCCTGAACTAGCAAGTCTAGATGCATGGGGAGAAGAAGATTTGATTAAGATCAGTGTCTTAGCCATGGAAAAAGCCAAAGAGAAACAAGTTATGAGAAACCCACTCTTTTTGGAATCATTGAACATTATGAATGATCTAGTGCCTGCAGACAAGAAAGTGGCTAAAATTTAATCAGTTGATGATGTAGATAGCATCCTAACAAGCTTCAAAGCACACTTTACAAGTTTAGTAGACTCAACTACTAAAATTGCAAAATATGAGTATGAAAAGGAAAGATTGAATGAACTAATAAATAATTTTTCCTTAGATTTAAAGTCATTAAAGATTGGTCAGACAATGTTGAAAGAGTTGGCATCAAAAGGAAGAAATGTTATAGAAAATTGCATGGACAGAGGTAAACTCACCTCTGAACATATCAAAAAGATAGAAGAGGCAGATATCTTGGTTGATAACATAAGACAATCAGTTGAAACATCATCCCAAGACATAAACATTTGCAACAATATCTATCAAGGTTAGTTAGACAAGATAGAAAAAGCTAACATGGAGATCAGTAAGATAAGGATCAGGCAGACTCAATTGAGAAATGCACTTGCGCCCTCCTTAGCAGTTCTAGATGAGAACATTAAATAGATTAATGCAACCATTGCTACCTATGATTAAGGACCCAGCATGGATTTGACAAAGATGGAAAAGCTTACATATTCCTTATGCACCCATATTCAAACAATTGATGCACTAAAGGCATTCTGGTAGCAAGAGATGAAGAATCTGCAGATAGCCTATCTAGATGTATACATGGAGTAAGTATCTAAAGGCTTACAATTTTGACACCTTTTTCATTAATGTCAAAGGGGGAGTAAAGTATTTATGGGGAGTAGTGTATATATGCAAAGAAATATGATATAGTATATGTTAAAAGAAGATAATATACAATTTTTGGTGTTAGTCAATTTTGAGTAACTTGGCCACATTCCTTTGTTGCCATTAATGACAAAGGGGATATTGTTGGAAAGTTGACTCCTAGGGAGTATATGACTTATTTTGTGTTTTCATTATGGAAACAAAGTCATATGAAGTTTTGACAGAAAACTTTGTAGTGAAAATTGACTAAGTATAGAAGATAATACAGAATAGAGATACACAGATGATCAAAGCACCAACACACATGCGTACGACTGATTCAGACTAAGCGCCTTCAGACATAAGCTCTATGATATGTTTTTATGCTTACCCTATACACACATGGTATAGAATGTTAGTACAGATAAGTTACAGATGAACAAGTACACTATCAGTTTAGAATATAGAGTATGGAGACGACTTCAGGTTTTTGGATTAAGCATTTAATCATTTGTTGTGTAAAGGATAAGCGCCTATTGTAATAAGTTTGTAATCATGTATTAAAAATTATTGTAAACACGCTTAAGCCAATTTGTTTGGAAGTGTTGTTAATGTTGTTTTTGGACTGACTAAGGTCTTTTTTATAGTCGCGTCTATTCAGGCATAAACATATATATATGTAATGAAAAGATATATTTGAAGTGTCAAAGATATATGTAGAGCACAGATATAGAAGAACAGTATAAAGATGTCAATATGAGATAGAGCCCTTAAAGAATATAAGAGCATAAGTGTATAACCAGAATTGATCAGACATTTGTGTCATATACAACAGTTCACTTTTGGATATAGTGTATATCTATTCTCAGGAGGTTGTAGCCTTCTTTCTCATTGAGTAGTGAGCTCTTGGACAATGAGTCCTCACCCCTAACAAGGTTGTTTGTAAAAGACTCTTAACAGGGTCAGGCCTTTAACCAGGTCATTGTACTTGCATTGTAAAGATTTCTCCTAACAGGGAAAAGGAACTTTAACAGGTTCATTATACTAGTGCAATATTTGTGGGTACTAATTCCCACCAGGGTTTTCCTCTGATCAAGGTTTCCCCATAATCATATCAGGTGTTATCTATTCTTGTGTTAGGCTTCAAGTGATATATATTTGATTTATGTGTAAATTTGCTCAAATACAATAATTAGTTAAACACTAATTCATCCCCCCTCTCAGTGCTTCCAACAGCTACATACTCTACTTCTACAGTAGACTAAGAGATGCATCCTTGCTTCTTGCTGATCCATGTAACAAGTTTGTCACCCATAAAGAATGCTCCTCCAGTTGTGCTCTTTTGGTCATCAATGTTTCCAGCCCAATCAAAATCTGTATAGACTTGTAGCTCAAATTTACCTTCTGTTTTATACCATAAGGCATAGTCCTTGGTGTTCTTCAGATATCTCAGAATTCTCTTGACAGCAGTCATATGTGATTCTTTGGGATTATCAGAGAATCTTGCAACTATTCCAACTACATGTGTTATATTTGGTCTGGTGTGAACAACATACATTATTTTTCCAATCATTCATCTATACAAGGTCTGATTTACCTCATTTGATTTATCTTCTTTTGTCAGCTTACATCTAGTAGCCATAGGTGTTCCAACTAGTTTGGAGTCTTCCATATTGAATATCTTCAACAATTCCTTGATGTATTTGGACTGAGTGATATATATGCCTGCATTTTGTTGAATAATATGTAGACCAAGAAAGAATTTGATCTCTCCAAACATACACATTTCAAATTCTTTTCTCATTTCATTAGCAAAGGATTTTCATAACATTTCATTTCCCACAAAAATGATATCATCAACAAAAAATTTAGCAATCAAAATATTACCATCGGTATATTCTTTTAAGTATAGATTGTTATTTTCACTTGTTCTAACAAATTTAATGCTAATGAGATAGGAGTGAAGTCTTTCATATTAGGATCTCAGTGCTTGTTTCAATCCATACAAGGCTTTATCTAGTCTACATACCATGTTTCTCTTGTCTGGATCAACAAACCCTTCTGGTTGTTCAATGTATACCTCTTCTTCCAGTATTCCATTTAGGAATGCAGACTTGACAACCATCTGGTATACCTTGAATCCTTTGAATGCAGCATAAGAAAGTAATATTTTAACTCCTTCTAGTCTAAGAACAAGTGAAAATGTTTCTCCATAATCAATACCTTCTTCTTGTGCATATCCCTTGCATACTAATCTTGCTTTGTTTCTTGTGACTTCTCCATTCTCATTCAGCTTGTTTCTAACTATCCATTTGGTATCGATGACATTTTTGTCATCTGGTCTCGGTACTAGTGTCCATGTATTGTTCTTCTCAACCTGTTCTATTTCTTCATTCATAGCATTGACCCATTCTTCATTCTCAAGTGAAGTATTAATAGATTTAGGCTCAAAATTACAAAGTAAACATCTAGTGTTTAGTGACTTACTTCTTGTTCTAGCCTTCTTGTTTCCTATGATTTGATTATGTGGATGATGTCTTCTAACATACTTGGAAATTTTTGGTTAAGCTCTTTTTTCATCATTCTAATCATCTTCTTGACCTTCGTTCTGATCTCCATCGCTCGGAACATCACCTTGAGGACTTTCTTGATTTTCGGTAACTACAGCCTGATGCTTGGGTGCAATATTCTATTTCTCAGGAGTGATACACTATTGCTCAGGTAGAGTGTCAGGTTCTATATAAACAAACCTATTTTAGTCCTCCAGTTCTCTTTTTCTCTCGTTATCATTCTTTTCTGCAAATTCATCTATTTTTACATTTGCACTTTCAATGATTTTGTTAGATGACTTATTAAGACATTTATAAGCCTTCCTTTTGGTTGAATACCCTAGAAAGATACCTTCTTGACATTTGGAGTCAAGTTTTCCATTTCTATCATCCTTCAAAATATAACATTGACTACCAAAGATTCTGAAGTAACTTACATTGGGTGTATGACCATACCAAAGCTCATAGGGTGTCTTCTTTGTGTCCTTCAATTGTACTATGTTTAATGTGTAGATAGCAGTACTGATAGCTTCCCTCAAGAAAGTTTGAGTGATTCTTTTCTCAATCATCAATGTTCTTGCACAGTCAACAATTCATCTATTTCTCCTTTCACCAATTCCATTTTGTTGTGGTGTTCTTGGTGCAGAAACCTATCTTTTAACTCCATGCTCATTGTAATAGTTAGTGAATTCATCTGAAGTAAATTTCCCTCCTCTATCTCACCTTAAGCATTTCAATTTCTTTTCACTTTGTTTTTACACCATATCCTTATACCATTTAAACATCTTGAATGCTTTAGATTTATCTTTTAAGAACATAACACTCATCATTCTAGAATAATCATCAACAAAGAGAATGAAATACCTATATCCATAGTAACTCTTTGTCCTCATGGGTCCACATGGATCTGTATGGACTAATTCTAGAATTGCATTAGATGTATAGGTTTTACTCTTGAAACTAGACTTTTTCATCTTACCTTTTTGACAATTCTTGCACATGATATGCTTAGGCTTTGTCATGCTCAGCAAGCCTCTGACTTTCCTTTTATTGCTTATCTTTATCATGTTGTCAAAATTCACATGACACAACCTTTTGTGCCACAACCATATGTCTTCATTTCTATCCATTAAACAAGTGGTGTTAGTGTCATCAAGATAGAAAAGGTTACCTTTTGTTTTCTCACCAGTTCCGATCAACCTTCCTGATTCATTGAATATCTTTGCCTTCTTATTTTCAAATGCTACTCGGTGACATGTATTGTTTAGTTGTGAAACACTTAATAGATTATAATTCAGTCCTTTTACCCAGTAAGAATTTTCACATTTGATCAGGTTATTCAGCATTATAGTTCCTTTACCTTCAACTAGACAAGGTGTATCATTACCCATTCTTACTGAACCACCATTATAGTATTCAAAAGGAACAAACTTTTGTTTATCGGTCATATGGTGAGTGAAACCACTATCTATGATCCAGACATCACTCTTACTAACCTTAGATATGAGTGTAGTTTCTACATACCTTTCTTCTTCTTCATTTGAATCATCCTTCATGGCTACAAATACCATCTCAATGTCTTCTTCTGATTCGGTATCAGTGTCATCAGATCTGTTCTCAGCTAGGTAGAAATCTTTCTTCCCTTTGTCCTTATAGTCTCAGGTATCTCTTTTGTTAGATTTTTGGTTGTGGTGGAGCCCATGTCGACAAAGTAATTTGTATCCATTCTTGTTCAGGGAAGTAACTGTCTACATATGCCTACTTGTCTTTTATAGCTTCTATTTTCTATCATCCTTGTCTTATCAAAGTGTTATCATGTATTTTTTCACTTTCATATGTCTTAATGTTTAATGTCATGAGATTCTCGTTGTCTTAGAATCATTTTCTTAAGGTTCCTTTTTACTAAGGAAAATCTAGGAACCTGATCTTGTGACTTTCTTCTCTTACAGACATAATGTGATTACAATTGATCTTGAATATGCTTTTGATTAAGTTTACAATCTTATGTGATGTTTTTTCTAATGTGCTTAAATGGAATCCGACATATCTTACCATTACATTATAAATCACTAATTCACATTGATGATAAAAGTAGTCAACTTGCAATCATGACCTAAGAGGAAATATTTTAAAAGATGATTATATCCTTGATTCAATGATGCTTTCAAATGTTTTAATTAACAATCTATCAACATTTTGAAGAGGTTGATCTTGTCTTAATCAAGCCTTCATGTATTTGAATATTCACTATTTTCAATGGAAGGATGATGTTCTACAAGATTATAATGTGTTATGATTTGATCAATAATGATAATAATAAACAATATTTCCTTTCTATATATTCGAATCAATATGTTATGTTTATGAACAGGAAAAGGGATTTGAATAAACAATGTTATGGAAAATGTTGTTAAAGATTATATTAATACTATGTTAATCTTGAAAACGTTCCAAAATTTTTTGTATAATCTTTAAGTATTTATATTCTTATTCTTTCTCCATGACATTAGTATATATTTATAATTTCTTTTATTAATTATCATGAACAAAATTTATATTGTTAGTGTGCCTACTTATATGAATTCCATGCCATAAAGAAAGATAAAGTTTAAATGGTATGATATTTATTATTATTATTATTATTATTATTAAATCAAAACAAAGTTTTTATCAAAACTCAAAGTAGTTATTGCAAAGAAAGACTAACTAAAGTTATAAAGTTTTATATGATTATATGGATAAGAAATTATGATATTGATTAGGTTCATTCCAATTTCTTTATGAGTAAATATTCTTATTCTTATTTTATCTATTGACTATTAATATTATAGATGGTTTAATAATTATAATTATACCTTGATTAATAATTTAACATTTAAAACATAACTATTACTTTTAATGTTTTAGGTGGCAAAAGGTGGTGAGTATTAAAACGATAATGATGTTGGCATTATTACAAAGGTGGCAAGCAAAAGATAGGGTCGATGAAGACAAAAAGAATGACATGTTTGCATATTTCAAACAGTATGGATGCCTTCAGCAAATAAACCATTACCACAAATATGTGTGGCATGGGTCGATGCAAATAAGACACCAGACACTATATCCAACAATCTGTAAAGGAGTTTTAACCATTTCTATCAGCCGTCTATCATGCTAGTTGCCACCTCTATCATCACCATGCCTCCAGTCAAATACAATCATCAACACAACACCTCTGCAAAATTGAAACTGAAATGAAAATGCCCATGCTTATCTAAGAAGCATCATAATAACTCATGAATCGGGGAACTCATCGATGACTCATTAGATGAGATACCCTACGTTCGATCCTATTTTTTAGAACAGAAGGATCTTAGAGAAGTAGTTCATGTAATGACTATGATCGATGAAGATTGTTAACTAGAAATATATTCATTATTATGTATGGGTCGACACACTCGTGAGATAAAACTGTGGCTGATTACATAGTTAGATTACCATGAGTTTGCGGAATCATCAATCCAAAGAGAGTTATTAAATATATTTATGGTGATGCTGCACAGAAGTATCAATAGTAATAACATGACATCAAGGAGAGTAAGTATTACATCTGCAACATATGGTAATGAATAATATTACAATTACCTCTACAAGTAATAGACGCCAGCCATCATATATATAGTAGAAGATATCAGAAGCCAATCAAGATAGCAGAAGATATCATATATAATAGGTGGATAATAGATGCCAGCCATCATACAGTCGCTAAAAGGTGACAGAAGGAAAAGGAAATGTACGCTGAGGAAAGTAAGCACCACTCCTCCATAGCATGATGGTCACCTGCAAGTATAGTCTACGCATATTCTTTTCTATCAGCAGCAAGATTGGTCGATGCAAGCAAGTTAGCACATACTACGCCGCATAGTTGATGTATCCTAAAATTTTTCAAAGATATCTTCAGAACTATGTCTCCATATAGCAAGGAAGAGCCCAGTGCAACCACGAGGAGGTTTTTAAATAGACCAAATAGTTAGGAAGTTTTGCAACTTATCCAACCGAATGGTTGGCTATTATGGTTGATCAAAGGATATATTTGTTATCCTGTCTATGTAATAGTTAGGAATTGTCAGTTATGGATTAGTTTTTAGGGAAAGGGTGTGATGTTTTCACACACCCTTTCAATTTTATATTTATATTCATTCATAAATCTGCAAAACAGGGACAGAATAACATTGAACGATATATGATGACTGATATGATTGATGTTGGAAACTTGGAGAATGATAGAATGAATAGTGGATTCAAATTCTGAATACAAAGATTCAATACACCATTTCTTGTCAAGCAGAGATAAGTCTATATTTCTTTTATTGTGCAATCATTCTTGTTATTTCTTTACAATCAAGTCCTTCAGATAAATCAATTTGAAATTCCTTAAAGTGATAGTTTTGAGTTGCGTATATTTCATTTCAAAGTTTATATTTTATATATTCAATTGTTTCTTTCTCACTTTTGCATTGTTAAATCCTATTGATTAAGGCATTGATCAATTGGTCCGTCATCTAAGGAATAGTATTGAATTGAAATATATTTGAACTTTTAGTTATATGTGCATCTCGTAACGCCTTTAAGGTGATAAGCTTTTGTTTTCAAAGCTGTCTCTGAAGTTGAACGTAGGATTGAAGAGATATCGACTCTATTGCCCATTATTGAATTAAAGCATTGGTCTCTCTCGTTAATTGAATTTGGTATAAGGTTTCATTGTTTCAAGTTTTGAATTACTCTTTTATTTCATCTTATCTAGTTCATATCTCAATCATATCAAGAAATTTTAAATAAATTATATTTGAATAGCACATGTTTTCAGTTTTGTGATCTTATTAACACATTGAGAAGCAGGAGTTGAAGTTATCAGTTATCTGCTATAGGAAACCTCTAGAATACTTTGAAGACAAGTTTAAAGTATAGGCCCACCAGCCTTGGTTTTGTGGAGCCAGAATTGTAGGAGGTTGTTGAAACCTCATTCATTGGCAAATTGATTGTATCTATCTTCATTGGATAAGAAAAATACATAGGCATTCCAATCTATTGATTTGAGCACCAACAAGTTGCTTCAGTAATCTCTGTTATCACCTCTATCAAACTTGTTCTCATATGATCTGTCATTACTTCTATCATATTTTCTTCCATTTGGACATCTTGTAGAAAAGTGTCCAACCTCTTTACAATTGAAACATACAAGTGGTATTTTAATTTTGTATTTATCTTTGCCTCTCTACAATCTTCTTTCCATTAGTGCTTCAATCTCATCAAGTACCTTATCCACATTATCACTTTCACTATCATTTCTAATAGCATGTCTATGACTTGAATTGCTTATTTTCAAAGAAGATTTGAATGCAGATTCTATAGATGGTAAGACACTATTATAAAAGTTATTCATCTCAAATGAAATCAGTCTACCAATCAGACTATCTAGAGTAGGTGTATTGTTTGCAACTGCTCTCATTTCTTGAATAGCAGAAACTCAAATAGCATATACAGGCAGTAAGGTTCTTAAGATTTTACCTACCACTATCTCCTCATCAAGTACACCTCCAACTCCTCTGATAGCATTGACTACCTCTTTGATTTTGCAGCTATACTGAGTGATGTTTTCTCCTTCTTTCATCCTTAGGTCATCAAACCTCCCTCTTAGGATTTCTGCCTTTGCTCATAGTACATTAGCATCCCCTCCATGTACCAACTTCAACTTATCCCACATTTTCTTTAGAGAGGTGCAGGTTATGACATCTTCAAACTCAACATTGGAGAGTGATGAGGTAAGTTCTATCATCATGCAATTATGCTCATGCTTTTCTCTTAATTGCTCAAGAGTGTGAGGTCCTATAGCCAACACATATTCAGTATCAAGGTATTGAGTAACATCATTGCAAATACATGATAGGTGGAGTCTTATTATGCTTTTCCATGATGCAAAGTTGTCTTTGAAATCAATGATAACAACCAGTTAAACCTATATTTAGCTCTGCCAGCTATATATTTTTTCATTTCTGAACTCCAGTTAATTTTGGTGTTTTAACTCTTTGATAACTTCGATCAACACTCTATTTCTCCTCGGGCTTCTCCATTGGTTTACACTATGATTCAGGCCATCGGTTATGCTTGTGATTCTGCTCGTCGATAATGCTCATCGGTGTTCTTGCTTAGGCATCACTGTGACTTAACTCTTGGTTATCTATGTCTATCAAGTTCCACTGTTCATTGGTGTTTGAAGTCACTTAGTGAATGCTTGTCTTTTATGCATTATTGAAAGCATAATCTTTATCTCTCTGATTCTCTGAATTCTTTGACACTTTGATTATAACCGATTAGATTATATCAAGTTGACATCAATGACAATAAAATCCATTAATTGATTTAATGTGTTGCATCATCTTTCTACATTTTGGTGATCAACTTAACATCTTCAAACATTCAATTAGTTACATGTCATCACATGATGTAGATGGATATGCAAATGTACTGGATATACATGATGTAGATGGATGCATGTGCGATGACTCTTAGATGTTTATGTATGGATGTTTAGATGGATGCATTGTTTAGATGGTTAATGTATGTAATTATTATCATGCATTAATGCAATTATGTTGTCAATCTAATATGTGAAATTGTTAAATATGAGTTGGATAGAGTAGACTTTTTAAGAATTATGATCTTGTTATTTATTCTTACAATTATTGTCGTTATATGTTTGAAATTTAAATATTTCAATTATATGCATAGGGTATATTTTGTGCACATGATCATGGATGAATTTAATATTGATGATTTGATTAATCAACTTGCACAGAACCCACCTCCACGTCCACCCCCACCCCCACCCCCACCCCTACCTCCTCCTTAACCTCCACCACAACCCAATTCGACTGATTTAGAATGCTTCAAAGTGTTGGTTGATGAAAATATGAATTCTATTGATGACCATATTGATTCTCTAAGAAACCAACCATTTGTCTCCCCACACGTTCACCATTACATTGCTACAATGCAAAGCATTGTAGATTCTTTGAGATCCATTGATGGGGATCTTAATGTGCATAATGCTTGGAGAGAGGAGATGAGGCAATATTATGCTGATGGCCTCTCCTACCAGCACATTAATGAGTTAAAAATTACAAAGGACACAATTGATCCTTATTTCATTGAACCAAAAACAAATAATCCCATCCATAATAAAAAAATGCATATCCAAGAAGTGGTGTAGACATGATGGAATGTTCAAAATTTATTGGATTCGTTGGTGAGTGTGTTTTGATCACCCCCATGCAAACCAAGAAGTGCCCTTCTATTTTTTGAAAAAACTATATTCTGAGTTTCTATATTCTCTTCACACATGCACCAGCTCCATCGCATTCTCCTTTACCATGTCCAGCTTCTAAAAACTCCACATATGTGGTAATTGGTTTCCTTGTGAGCCCTACTAAGTCAATAAAACATTTGAGCATTCTTAAATTGACCTGTACAATTATCAGACCATATGAGATGTTCTATCATGTGGATTTCTCATTCTATTAAATTAATATGAAATTTGTCAAAACAATGCTGAACAAACATTGGCGAGTGCATCCAATTATCACTTAAATAGAAATGATACTCCCTCATGATTTTTCTATCATCCTTTGTACTATCATGTGCATGTCTATAAACAATATGAACAAACATAGCCACTTGCATTGAATTATAGTATTGGTCTTGAGTTTCCTCTTGTAGAGAAAGAGTATAGTTTTTTGCAAAGTTGACCACTAATAGTATAGTACCAATTGGAAATGTATTTCTACATGTGCATAATTGACCATCGATCCATCTAGCATATTGAGAGTGTTTCACGTATTTTGAAAAAATATTACTCTTGAATTCTAAAATGAATGCATGTACACTAAGTTTTTCTATGATTAATTCACATCTCTTTCCAATTTTTCCATCTTTCAAAGGATACTCAATATTCTTAAATATTTTAACATCCACTAATTGTTGTCCAAAATCATTTTCACTAATTTCATGCATGTAATGTCCTATTAATGAAAAATTTCCACAACTAGTGCATTGTCCAGAAATATATGAACTTAATTTTTTTTTCCCCATTTGATCTTTCACAGAACAAAATTTCTACAAACTCCTTGATTGTCTCAACTGGTATATTAATGTCACAATTATCCATAATCTTGTTAGCATGTAAACTACATCGTATATATTGAAAAACATCATAGTGATAATGAAATTGAACATGTGTTTTGCATCAACAAGATATTTGTTGCTTATTGATAATCACATACCAAAGCTTGCATTTTTCAAATGATCTTTGACTAAGAGTAATTTTCCCAGGTAACACAACCTCATCTAAAAATTTCTTATAAAATTCAGTTTGTGTTGTGTCTAATAGGTGTTTTGGATGAGGATCATGAATTTTTACACCCCACTCTTAATTTCAAAACATGTCTCGCATTAGATTAAACCCTTGTATTATCATGCCAATAATTTTGAAGCAATGATTTGATTTCATGACTCAATTTCATGTCAGATCGTGGGAGTCTACCACTAAAACTCCAACATTGGTTAATTGGATCATTTTTAGTACTTGATCTTCTCCTTGCCACTATTACCAATGTTTTAGGATTCATGTTTAAAATTCCACAAATATTTTTAACCATTCTTTTATCCAAAGTGTTTTTATTGAGTATAGAAGTTGTTATGACTCGTTGTGCTGCATTGCTATCTTTTGATCGACTCATTTTTCCAATAAATTGAATGGCACTAGCAACAGTAGATATAACATGTTTAATAGGTGAAACTTTCATATTTTGTTTCACTTTAATGCCTAGTATTTTCATTACTTTTCTCATTTTCCACATTCTCATCAATTGAATCACAAGTTGACATTGAAATGTTAATTTTTTTCTGATAGAAAAATTCTTTGTATGTTTTATTAACATATTTTCTTATCTGCCTCAAAGAAATCTTACCAAAAAGACCATTCAAAATATTACTTTCAATATGTAAAAAGTATTTTTCATTTTCATTTAGGAAATGAATTTCATTGCTCTTTACATCGACATTAGGAGGATTTTCATTTGCATCAACATTAGGAGGATTTTCATTTGCATCAATAAAAGGATTTTGATTTTCAACAACATTAGGGGCATTTTCATTTGCAACAACAAAAGGCTCTTCATTTTCAACAACAATAGGGGGATTTTCATTTTCAAATTCTCTAAGTTGAGAAACGTAATTAGGCCTCATTGATTCAATTTCATCTCTAGAATATGAAATTAATAAGTCTCTATAAAGAGTATCATCTATAATCATAGATTGAGTATCATTCAAAGGTGAATTCAAAGACGTACCTAGACCATCACTACAAGGTGCATTCAAAGACATGCTTGCATTCACCTCTTTCATATTTGCATCTTCTGTATCCACAGTATCCCCATGGTATCTTTAATGTTTGACTCTTCAATTGTTGTGGATCTTGAAGCTTCATTACTATTCATTTGGCGCATCCTCATTCTTCTATCTCTTTGACATTTAGCATCTTTCTCTTTCTCCACTTGAATTTCCCCACGAGTCATAACCCTCCTTTGTTTCCTCTTCCGACGTTGTTTACATCCCATGATTGATAATTGATATCAATCACATGAGTGTCTTAAATAGTTAAAACCTACAAAAAAAATGTCCAATATGCTCCCAATCATTGATGCCTTCAAATGGAGAATAGAATACCAAATAAACAATATGAAAACTGCTAAAAAACCTATAGAATCTATTGCTGTCGACCGTACTTCAAGTACAAAATTGTTGATGCAGTAAAAAAACACAGCAAATTTTTAATAAAAATGGTCAAATATAAAATGAGGTGATGTTATGAAATGGGGTGACATTTGAAAAATGAAATGTTACCCTATTTCATAATTTCACCCTGTTTTGTTTGCAACCAATTTCCAACAACTATAAAATGAAACGAGGTGACGTTATGAAATGGGGTAACGTTTCATTTTTGCAACATCACCCCATTTTTGAAAATTGAAATGTTCCCCACCAAAAGTGGTTCGGTTTTAGCTTTGGGAAAGGCTTGGTCAACTAACCCTTGGCTTTGGATTTGGTTTGACCTGAATGTTGAAGGCAATGTCAATTTACAGGCAAGAAACTCTCTTTGGCCACAGATTGGATTGGGTTTTCTAAGAAATTTTTTGACGAAAAAAAACCCAGTTTAGATTAGACAGTGTGAATTTAGAATATGTAATTTTTTATTAAATTTGATTAATATTTCTATTTTTCAACCATTTTGTACTAAAATAGGTCTATATAAAAGAGAATACAAGCTTTTTTGTAATTTTAATAACTTTTTTATTTTAAAGTTTATTAAAAAATAAATTACATGACATCAAACTACACATAATCCTACACACTTTTAATTTTTTTAATTAAAAAATATATGTTTAGGGAAAATTATGCTTGCCGTACACAAGAGGTTTTATAAACAATGATTGAGCCCAATATATAATTAATAAAAAAAAATTAATATAAAAATATGGAAAAGTATTCTCATCAATATTACATGTGTTACTTACCAGTTACCAAAAGGGTTTAGATAAATAGTTTCATTTGAGTCTGATTTTGCTTGTCGAACACACACATGGTATAGTCCTGAAAGAGTGACTTTTAAAATATGGGTTTTAGTAATCCCTATTGAAATTTGAAACTTATCATCTAGGTATTTTTAAAAATGACATATTTGGAAAGTAGACTTTGAAGCCTAAACTTTTATATTAGTGACTTTTTGGAAGATTCCATGTCTAAGTGCCTCAAATCCTTAGGTCAAATAGGATGAATTTGGAAAAAAAGGAAAAATAGTTCCACTTTTTGGCCAAAAAGTGGACTCAGCTTCTTGCTGGCACCCATATGCAATCTCAAAATGGAAAGAATTTTTGGAATGTGTGAAATATTTAATACTTTCTTACTGATTACTTGTTATTGATTTCTTTGATATACTACTGAAATTTTCTAACTCCTACTTTTATCAAGTAATTTGATTCTTTTACTGAGTTCCTACTCTATCTTCTGTTTCTTTTACTGAGCATTAATTCTTCTTTATCCTTCTACTGCCACTACTTCTTTACTTTTAATTAAAATTTATTCTTTTGATTGATATTTTGATATATGATTATAATGATAGACCAATGCTTTCTTCCTATTGGGTTGCAGAGTCACTCTTCTCCTCGACCTTCATGTATAACCCCAACGAGACAAGTTTTTAAGACCACCACTTGGATGACCTTGTCAACCTATCTTTTCAATTGAGTTTAGGTTTTTATTGAAAAGACCAATAAGATAAAATGAGTATGGACAAAAACTTTGCATACAAATTTTGATAATTTGATTTCAATGTAATAAAAATAATCTCTCTACACAAAGACTCAAGATAACTTCTATTTACTTGAAACATAAATCATAGATAAACTGATCAACTTAAAGATTGCATCCAAAACTTTTAAAAGTAAAGCACTACCCATATATTAATTCTGAAAAATGTCTTTTAAAACTGATAATGTACTTTTCCTATTCTATGATATTTCTCCCTTTGTCACATTTCAAATTTATATATATAGGAAAGAGACCCATGAGAAGTGTCCTTTCATTTAAGTCTTTTTAAAAAAAATTAATAACTAGTTAACACTAACATGGGAACATATTAATCTTCTCCTAGAATAGCGGTAGTAGCCACTATATGGTCCTTGTATTCCTCTGATACATAAGTGTCAGCATCATGAATTGTATTCCTGATGGCATACTCCTATATGATCATTTTCTCCATGGATTGCATACTAGCTTCTGATAATATTTCCTCTTATAGTGATAAATAAACAACTCATACCCTCAGATATTTATCTGCATGTCACCCACATCTCGGTATTTATCCTCAATTTTATTAGCCTCAGGTAAATGTTGCTTAGATTTCCTTGACTTAGGACCAGACCCCTGCATCTAATCTATCATGTCCTAATTCAATTTTCTTGTTGGGATTTTTTACTTATGTTCTCTTATTTTTTACTCCCCTTTTCACTACTCTTTGTTGGCCTCTTCTTTCTCAATTCACTAGAACCCTCCATTGAATCAAGTTGGCAGTAGAAAAGAACACTACATGAATTGCATCGCTCTATGTCTCCCAATCCATGGATGAAAATTTGGTGCTTTGCATCTTCGCCAATTCATTCTTCAATGAATCCTGCAAGATCTCTTCCAAATTTGATTAAAGGTACTTGATTGAATTTTCTCCGTGTGGCTCATTTATTTCTACCAATTTGTATATTCAATGCATTCCTCTATCATTTTGAATTTTTAAATATTTCTGAAATGATAGTTGTTATGGTCGTTAAAACTCTTTATGCGGTACATGAATCAAACTGTATCTATGCACCATATATATGTTATTTCATTAATCGACAAACCTTTTTAGGTGTCCCCTTGATACATATTTTGTCATTTTGGTATCCACATATCTTCCCCCGATCTCTCATCAGCCATCAGAAAGTATCAATATTTATTACTGTGTAATGACAAGTTACTACAATGACATTTTGCATGTTGGAGGAACAACAGATAAGTTTTTGATCGTTGGAATATTTCTAATTGATTTTTGATAATACAAAGATCCACCAAAATTTTGATTGCTACAACTCCCTCCGATCATTATATTATCATTTCTAATATTTTCATTGACCAACCTCTTCATAAGTTACCTCGACAACTTTATAGGCGTAAGTATTCACTATAGGGAATGATGAGTTTTATCTCATCTGACATCTATTAGTTCCCCTGATCATAGGTTTAACGTACTTGAAGACCTTTTGTAACTTTCTTCTTTTCATTGATATAAGTCTCATCGATGACTCAACCCTTTGTAATGCATCTCTCCATTAGTGAGACTTCATATGCGCTATGCCAATGATACTCATCGGGGTATCTTTTCATTTGGCTCTCCTTTTAAAATCTCCTACTGATAGTTCAGTGTTCCTCCGATGATCTACATGTCTTTTTTATGGGCTAACATATCCTTTACTCTACCGATGCCTTTTGTTAGAAACCAAATGAGATCGGTGAAAGGCATGAATGTGTTACACCGATGGTACTACTCTCAAGAGTGTTTTCATATAATATTTTCATAGATTGCATTCGCATATGGAAACAATTAGAATAAATATGCTTCAAAACACTAACTATCTAGGCTAGGCTAGGTAATCTATTTGGACTACTATTTTGATGAAATATGTGTAAGAAAATTTATGTAGTTTCAACCTTTGTGAGAGCATATCAAATACAAAATCTTGGTGATGGTGTGTGAACTAAATTTGCATTATATTCTTCAAAGATGGCCTCTAAATATAGACATTGTATGTGTTATGATCATCCCTTTTTCTCATCATGGGTACTTCAAATTTTGCAAAAAATTGAATTCCTAATAGTGTCTCTTTCTGGGGACGTATGCCCCTTGTGGGCATAGTGAGGATCCAACTATCTTTGGGAGACAAGACAAAAAAAAATGAGAATAGAGGTATACATGATAAAAAAAAATGAGAAAGTGAGTGGTAATGTGGGATATGTACAAACGAGATGGAATGATGAAACCTAATCTACTATGCATGGAACATACCTTCTCCTAAGAGAAAAAGTGCTTCATGAATTGTCCATGCACTAGAAATTTTTGTGCTTCTCCAGCGGTCCTGCGGTGTTTTGCAAGTAATATGAATTTTCTCCACCTTTCCCTATGATTATATATGGTCCAATCCACAAGCATTGAAACTTACCATGCTTCCCCTTATCTTGATTTTTGGAATTCCACATGACTACCCAGTCTCCTTCTTTAAACATTATATCCTTTGCCTTTTTATCATGTAATACCTTAACTTTTTGTTGGATCTTTACATTCTGTTTCTAAGCATCCCTCCTACTCTCATCCAACGAGAAAATAGCTTCTCAAATATTTCCTCCATGAATTTAAAATCCTCAATCCATTCTTCTAACACAAATCTATAAATAAGAAACAACTTATCCAATGGTAATATAGCCTTTTTCCCATATACTAGTTCAAAAAGTGAATGTCCAGTAGATTTCTTGATAGTTATCCTGTCATCCCATAGTACCAAGTTTAATTTGGAATCCCATGCTCCCTTTTTATTATCTAACATCCTTCTGATTATTTTTAGTATATTCTTGTTGCTAGATTCTTCCTTCCCATTCTCCTGTGGGTGATATGGTGAGGCATAAGAAATAGTGATTCCATAAATTTCACAAAAATGTGTAAACTCCTTAGATCTATAAAATATTCCATTATCAGTTACTAGTTTGTAAGGAGCTCTAAATTTGGTTAAGATATTCTTCATTAGGAACTTTATCACTGCTTTTCTAGTAGTTTGTGTAGTAGGTATTGCCTCCACCCATTTAGTAAAGTAATCTACGGCTACTAGTGTCCATCTACACCCTCTACTTGATTTGTCTTGGATTTCACCTATGAAGCCAATACCTCACATTTGAAATGGCTCCTCAGTCTACATTGGTCAAAGGGGTAAAGCTCCTTGATACTTTAATTTTATAGAGAACTTCTAACATTACTCACACCTTTTGACATAATTATAATAATCATTGAACAGACAAGACCAATAGTATCCTACCTTCAATACCTTGTGTGTTGTAGTTTTCACTAAGAAATGACCACCACATACACCATCATGCAACTCCTTCAATATTGCTTTAGACTGATATGTATCCAAATAGAAAAGTAATACTCCTTCATGATTTTTCTAATACAAATCTCGCTCAATCTGTACATATTGTGTTTCTTGTAGTTTCAAAGACCTTTTTTGATTGTCATTTAGGTCATCTAGACACTTCATATGTTTCAAATAATAAACAATTTTGTTACCATGGGCACCTCTCAATGCTTATAACTATCTATTCTAGTTCCATGTGATTTATTTGAACTTCTTCAAGATTATAATCAACCATTAACCTTGATAATAATTTCCCTCTTACTAGTATGATTATTTGGATATTTATGTTAAATTATTGAACCTGAATAATCTATCTGCACCTTCTACTAGTAACCTCTGATTGTCTAAATATATCTTTTATTGTTGCATTTGGAACATAAGCCACTATTTTTTCTCCAACCTAGTATGGTTTAAAATATTTTAATGCTTTGACTAATGTGTATTCCTTCTTTTCATTAATATCATACTATAGTTCAACATTCTGCAAAGACTTACTGAAGAAGGCTATTGGTTGTTCGTGACCTTCCTCATTCTTTTGTAGCATGACTACAACAATAGTATGGAATGAGGCAAAAGAAAAAATCTGAAATGACTTAGAAAAATCAGGATATTTTAATATTGGGGTCTCCTTAATAGCTCTCTTAATAGAAATGAATGCATCAAGAGATTCAACATCCCAATCTAATTTAGCACCCTTTTTCAACATTTTTGAGATAGGTTTAACTATCTCAGCAAAGTTATAGATGAATCTTCTTACCAAATTAATCTGCCCAAAACATGATTGAATACCCTTCACTATTTTGGGGATAGGGATTTTATGAATGGGTGCGACCCTTTATGGATCAATTTTTACTCCATCCTTTGTGACCGTGTGGCCAAGCAATTTCCCTTCAATGACACCAAAATGTTATATCTTGGGATTTAATTATATACCATATTCCAAGTCTTTTAAAAATATTTTCTCCAAGTGATTACAGTGATCCTTAACCTTTTTAGAGTAACAAGTGAGATCATCTTAGTATAATACCATGATGTCATTGATCAATTCATGAAAGGAAACATCCATGGCTCTTTGGAAAGTTTCTTGAGCATTAGTCAATCCAAAAGACATCCTCGCATAGACATACATACCCTAAGGTGTAGTGAAGGAAGTTTTATATTGTTCAGACTCCTTCACCTTAACTTGGTTGTAACCTAAAAATCCATCCATCATGGATAATAATTCATTTCCTGTCACCCTTTGCAACAATACTTCCATATTGGGTAGTGCATAATTATCCTTCAATGATGAAATATTTAAATTCCTAAAATCCACACAGAGTCTGATATATTGATGCAGGAACATCTTGGGTTCTTGGCAATCATGTATCAACCAAAAATATGTTTGTTTTGGTTTGGTATCTTATTGGAGACTTCTCGATAAAGTGCTTGGTAACTGATTTGGTTTGGTTGGTTGAAGGTTTTTTGGTTCACTGCTCGAGTTCAGTTACTTTACCTTGGTTGGATTTTCCAATAGGGTCTTGGTGGTTATTCTTGACTTCTTGGTGGTTTCATCGACTGGTCTCTGTGCTCGGTAGTTTTTCTCACCAAGTTGGTTTTTGGATGTTGGATCTTCTGGCTGACATATGCATTTAATTTCCAACTCTGAAACTCTGAATTCACTTTTCATCTTCCAAATAACATTTTTTTCCCTTTCACACCATCGCACATAGACATTTCCCTCAACACTTCATGCCCTGAAATGCGAAAACCCTGCATATTCATTGAAAATTCTTTTTTCACTCTTTCGGCCTTTCGGACGCTGATCCTATCTTTGGTGTTTGCACCTATGAAACTCTAAAAAGAGCAGTTAGACCTTATTTTTTTGGTTTTAGGATTTTGATTTTGATTTTGTGGGTTTACTAAGACTTGTTTGTATAGTTTCTAGTTGTTTTCAGTAAATGTTTGCTTATAGTTACATGTTTGTTTACCGAATTCTATAAAAGACAACTATTTCACCAATGAAGTACCTATTCAAAGGATACCTTGTTCCTTCCAAGGTCGGGAATCTCCAGAGTGAGGTCACATACATTGATATAGGGAATGTGGATTGGAATTATTTTCTCATGAGGTGTGCCAACTTTAATAGAAGGTTGACTGACTTTACTTCCCTTGTGTTCTCAAGCCTAGTCAATGCTACAACACATCTTGTAACCATCTTATCTTCATATCTGATCATGACCCTCACAAAACACTATATTCTTGATGAGAGGGTAGTGAAGAATAAAATAGGAGATATTATCCTCAACATTAGATCGGACAACATTGAAGATGTCTTCCACTTGCCAAAGGGGGTTGACAAATTTTATGCCTTTTATATCGGCAAGGGTTTGGAATGGTTTATTAATAAAAATCAGATCCCCTATGAAATTATGAACAAGGAGTACCTGATGCAGCCTCTCCCCAAGAATAAGCTGGAGAAAATTGACATGAGAAGGGGATATTTGTAGGATGATATCCATGCCACAGTTATCATGCGGAGAAGGTTATATGGGCTTCCCCAATCAATCCAACTTGAGAACTGGATGATTTTACTGATTGAAAGGATTAAGGGGAGAAGAGATAGATTTGATTGGGCTACCATCCTAAGTGATAAATTGGACGAGAAATTGGTATAAGTAAAGAAACATCCATGCTTCTATATGACTTCTTATGTGGTTTACCTACTGACTGGCAGGGAAGAATACCTAGGGTTAGTAAAAAGAGGACCTTTTGGTCAAGCCACTCCATGACCATTCACTATATATCTGTAGCTATTTAGGAAAGAGAAGTTGAATGAAGATAGCTCAGAATATATAATTTTCAATGATACCTTTGTCTTTGAAATCATCCATTCAATTGAGGGTGATTATGCAAAGAGACTCTCAGAGGAAGTTGTTGCTAAGGTTCATGTGATAAGTGCCTATTATATTTACTTAGAGACTTTCACGTACATCAAACTGACAGGGGAACTCTTGCACTAAAGAAGATTCCCAGATATCCTTCTAATATGATAATTATTTTGGAGATGGCTAGGCAATTTTCTGATACCTACAAACATATCAAGAAAAAGAAGAAACATTGCTGGGACTTCCCCATTTCAATCGACTCCCATTCTCTATGGGATATGAAATTATGCAAGTTCCTGGATTTTGAGTGGGATGAATGTCCCTTACAACCATTCAATTTGATTAGAACTAGGTTTGATCCCATCGGCACCTATATTCATATCATGGGTAAGCATTATGTTCATGAGCCTCACACTGAAGATCATTGGATAAACTATGCAGATGACTATGAGGTGAGGATCTAGGACTATTGCAGAATGTCTCTCGAGTTTTCTCAAGATGCCCTAGATCTTAGCATTTCACCCAAGGTATGATACATAGAGATGGAAGATGTACTAGATCCTCTATACAATAAAGACAAAATATATGCAAGGGCCATTTTGAATGTAGAGTTAGATAAGGAAGAAAATGACAATATTGAATTCAAGGCTAGGTATATGATAAAGACCACCAAGGTCTGGATTAGAAGTCCATTCAAAATGGATCCCATACCAATGAAGCCACATATAGACCCACCATCCAAATAAGAAAAGGGAAAGGGAGAGAAATCAGTAACACCCAGGTTCAAAGAGGAAACTCCTAAAAAATCAGAGACAATTTACAAACATGATTGGCCAGTTGTGTATGGCTAAAATCTAAAGGAAAAACCAACAAGAACAAGAATGATGGGGATTATTACTCCACCTAATTATCAATCACCAGTAGCACAAGGATAATCTTCTACTTTAGGATTATCTCCAACTATAAAGATCACAAGGCCTAGGGATGCTCAAGTAGAAAGAGGAAAGGTTTATAAAAGAAATAGATCTTCCAATTCTCCACAATTAGAAATAGTACAAGAGGAGGAAGAAGAAGAAGAAGAAGAAGATGATGATGATGATGATGATGATGATGATGATGATGATGATGATGATGTACCCCTAGGGAGGAGAACATGATCAAGAACCACAACCACCAAAAGAATATCTCAAGAAGAAAATGTTCTGATTGATCTAGATATAGGTGTACAAGAGGAACAAGTAGACCCCCAAGATTCCCTTGGTCCTGATGAATCTTATATTTCTGAGATTCAGAATCTTATAGGGTTTAAGGATCAAATGATATGCCAACCTAATCAAACTGCAAAGATAAGTGTTGGAGGACATGTACCATTGGTCTCACCAGTTAATCTCACTCCTCCTCCGTCCTAATTCATTGCCCCTATTGTTTAATAACCATTGGTGGAACCAGATGTTGAGAAAGGGACGGATACACAAATGCCTTCATTGACCATGGAGTCTATGGAAGTAGAGAAAGAAGTGGAGGTGAAAAATTCTCCAAATCTCCCCAATATCTAAGCACCACAATTAGGACAAGGAGAGTTTTCGTAAGACACACCAATTGATAAAGAGACTAGAGGCAATACAGATGCATAACAAAGTTCATCCACTCTAATTTCTATTCATACAATTATTCCTCTTGTTATTCCTACTCACATTGTCATGCATCCTCCTTCTAATCATGCACACACTCCTCCACATTCCATTAGAATTCCCACTCCTCTTCCTTCCGTTCAAATTTCCACTCCTCTGCCTTCAATTCAAATTCTTACTCCTCCACCTTCAGTTCCCATTTCTTCTTCAATTACAACTACCTAAGCCCCTTCGTCAACAAGGTCAAAACCATCTTCACAAGAAAGGTTGGGAAAGGTAAGAGATCTCCGGGAAGAGATATTAACAAGTTCATCTAAAGACGTTGAAGAGCTACAAGTTGATAAGGAGTCCACAAAGGAAGAGAGTACTCCTCCAGATGAGGATGCACCCGAGGAACCAAATCTCACTACTGGGGAACAACTAGAGGAAGTAGAAGATGAAGGGATAGAAAGGAAAAGAAAATTCATAGATAAGGTAAGCTTTGGAGAAGGAAGGAGAAGGATTATGAAAAGAGACTCTCAGAGGAAGTTGTTGCTAAGGTTCATGCGATAAGTCCCTATTATATTTAGTTTAAGACTTTCACATACATCAAAGTGGCAGGGGCACTCCTGCACCAAAGAAGCTTCCCATATATCCTTCTAATAGTATAATTCTTTTAGAGATGGCTAGGCAGTTTTTTGATACCTACAAACATATCAAGCAAAAGAAGCAACATTGTTGGGACTTCCCCTTTTCAATCGACTCCCATTCTCTACAGGATATGAAATTATGCAAGTCCCTAGATTTTGAGTGGGATGAATGTCCCTTACAACCATTCAATTTGATCAGAACTAGGTTTGATCCCATCATCACCTATAGTCATATCATGGGTAGGAATTATGTTCATGAGCCTCACACTGGAGATAATTGGATAAACTATGTAGATGACTATGAGGTGAGGATCCAGGACTATTGCAGAATGTCTCTTGAGTTTTCACAAGATGCCCAAGATCTTTGCATTTCACCCAAGGTATGATACATAGAGATGGAAGATGTACTGGATCCTCTGTATAATAAAGAAAAAATATATGCAAGGGCTATTTTGAATGTAAAGTTAGATAAGGAATAAAATGACAATATTGAATTCAAGGCTAGGAATATGATAAAGACCACCAAGGACTGGATTAGAAGGCCATTCAAAATGTATCCCATACCAATGAAGCCACATATAGATCCACCATCCAAAGAAGAAAAGGGAAAGGGAGAGAAATCAGTAACTCCCAGGTTCAAAGAGGCAGCTCCTCAAAAATCAAATACAATTTACAAACATGATTGGCCAATTGTGTATGGCTCAAATCCAAAGGAAAAACCAACAAGAACAATAATGATAGGTATTATTACTCCACCTACTTCTCAATCACCAGTAGTACAAGGATAAGCTTCTACTTTAGGCTGATCTCCAACTATAAAGATCACAAGGTCTAGGGATGCTCAAGCAGAAAGAGGAAAGGTTTATAAAAGAAAGAGATCTTCCACTTCAAAATTAGAAATAGTAAAAGAGGAGGAAGAAGAAGAAGAAGATGATGATGATGATGTACCCCTAGGGAGGAGAACATGATCAAGAACCACAACCACCAAAAGAAGATCTCAAGAAGAAAATGTTCTGATTGATCTAGATATAGGTGCATAAGAGGAGCAAGTAGACCCCCGAGATTCCCTTGGTCCTGATGTATCTTATATTTATGACTTTCAAAATCTTGCAGGGTTTAAAGATCAAATCATAGACCAACCTAATAAAACTATAGAGATAAGTGTTTGAGGACAGGTACCATTGGTCTCACAAGTTAATCTCACTCCTCTTCCATCCTAATTCACTACCCCTATTGTTTAGCAATCATTGGTGGAACCAGATGTTGAGAAATGGACGGATACACAGATGCATTCATCAACCATGGAGTCTATGGAAGTAGAGAAGGAAGTGGAGGCAAAAAATTCTCAATATCTCCCCAATATCTAGGTACCACAATCAGGACAAGGAGAGTTTCCGTAAGACACACCAATTGATAAAGAGACCGGAGGCAATATAGATGCATAACAAAGTTCATCCACTCCACTTCCTATTCGTACAACTCTTCCTCTTATTATTCCTACTGACATTTCCATGCATCCTCCTTCTAATAATGCACCCAATCCTCCACCTTCCATTAGAATTCCCACTCCTCTTCCTTCTGTTCAAATTTCCACTCCTCCACGTTCAGTTCAAATTCTTTCTCCTCCACCTTCAGTTCCCATTTCTTCTTCAATTCCAACTACCTAAGCCCCTTCGTCAACAAGGTTGACACCATATTCACAAGAAAGGATTGGAAAGGTAAGAGGTCTCTGGGAAGAGATATTAACAAGTTCATTTGAGGATGTTGAAGAGCTAAAAGTTGATAAGGAGTCCAAAAAAGAAGAGAGTACTCCGCCAGATGAGGATACACCCGAGGAACCAAATCTCATTATTGGGGAACAAATAGAGGAAGAAGAAGATGAAGGGATAGAAGGAAAATAAAATTCATAGATAAGGGAAGCTTTGGAGAAGGAAGGAGAAGGAGAGGAAAAGACAAAAACCCAAGATACAGAAGAAACAACTTCTATCCTGAATATTTCCCCATATGATTCAGTTACTGCATTTACCAAGCCCACATGGTTCACCAAGGAAATAAAGCCAACTAAAAGAGTTTACACTAAGGAAGAAGATACATACATGGTGGTCTTAGGAAAAATTTCCACAGAGATGAATCCAATTGCCTAGCAAGAATAATGTCTTATGTCACTCAGGACCATAGAGGTTGATGGAAGGCAGAAGTTGCAGTACCCATAGTGAGAAACAATGAATCAAAGATCACTCCATAGGTTTACACTATTAAAGAGGTTGACTTAGGTGAACCTACTAGAGAAGGGAGTAAGATGTTGGCGATACTAGGGTTGAAACATGCCCTTAGATTCATGGATAAAGATGAGGAAAGAATAAAATAATTAACAGAGAAAATTGAAGCATTAAAGAAATTCATTGTTAAAATAGCAGGTCCCATTGACCTAGAGTTCCTGGAAGCCTCATTATAGGATATGTTGGAGAAGAGAAATGTACTAGATTTTTTGGCAAGTGTACCACATTCTTTCGTTCATGCATGTATAGATTGGAGGATTAATTTTTAGCAATTCAAGGAGGCCACTATCAAAGCGATTTTGAAGTCGTTCAGAGTTATCCTTAAGGAGTTCACCAAATTGGTGGATATGGTTGGCAAAGAAGAAGGAATGGATGTACATATTGAGAAATGACAGAAGGTTCTTAAGGACCTTAAGATAATAAGGAAGAAATGCTTCCAAATTTTAGTCAAGCTATATGAAGGATCAAAGCTAGATAGTTTTGAGACCTAGATACAGGACATAGGTCAGACAATAAAGGTCTATCAGAAAATGCCTAGACAAAGTCAAAAAAAGGCATGAAGGATTTATGATGTGGGTTGAGAAAATGGTGAATTTTTTCAAGGGCGTTGACATAGATTTATATGAAGATAAGGAGAACCAAGTTTTGTACCCGGCAAAGAACATTATGCACCAATTCACGGAAATTTTGGCTGGTATAAATACAAAGGAGGACCTCCAACATCGTTTTCATTTCAAGGAAGATATACAAAAAATGTTGGATCATGAAGAAGAGATCAAATCCTTTGCCACATAATTGGTTTCCTGTAGAGAAAATTTGAACAACGCCTTAGTTCAATCCAAGTTGCAGACTTCAAAGAAGTGCAGGAGATAGTGGAAAGAGTCTGTAAGGTGTATCCTCCAAAATGACTACGTCTTCAGTTTTGGACTTAGTCAAATTTTGCAAAAGGGAGATTTTTTGACACTTAGCCATTTTGCCAACTCATGTTTTTTGACCTTTCAGACTCCAAAATTTCAAAATTTTAGGAGTCATAAGGATTTACACTTAGTCAATTTTTAGCTTGTCGACTTTTAGAGTTAGGGTCGAGGTCCAAAATTTTTGGGCCGTTTCGACAAATAAATAAATTTGCATGGAGAGATTGTTTCGGATCAAATTGCATGCATGTTTGGGGTCATTTTTGTTGGACTAGAAGATATCAATTAGTTGTATTCATGAAAAGGAGCCAAGATGAAGATTCCAAGGAAGAACTCCAATTTTAGAAGAACTTCAGTTCAAGAACTGTGGAATTCCAGTTCTAATCTCTTGTTTTCTGAGCGGATTTATCTTTCTTTTCTCGCATAAATTAATGCAAATGGATTAAAATCCATGTAGATTTGTTAGCTTCTAGCTTAGGAGTATTTTTCCTTTAGTAAGCTCTAGATTTAATTTTATTTCTCCGTTTTAGATGTAAATGGAACCCTAGTTTTGGGTATCTTAGTTTTATAGTGGAAGCACTATATATTTCATCAGAACAATGTAATTACTTGGTCAGATTTTTGATGCAATAAAGATATATGTTGTTGCTGCTTCATTCACGGTGTGAATTTTCTACTGTCTATGGGAAATTATGAATGCGTGCATACCTGTTCATCTATTTCAAAGAAGCAACTATATTTATTGTCTATGAATCTGCGATCAATTAAATTGGAGTTTTATGTTATTATTTCATCTTGTTGTGATGAATGATTGGAAAGATTTCTTCTATTGGTTTAAAGATAAATCTTATTTCGTGTGTGTGTGCATTCAGTGGCTTCACGATTTGATATATTTTGAAAAATCTTACATTTGGATAAAGTTTCTTCAAAATATTGCATCTGTTGAACATGGAATTGTGAATTTATCTGATTCATGTTTTGTGGGTTTCTATATTTTCATCATTTAATTCGCAAGTGTGATTCAATGATGGTTTATGTCCGTTAGATTTTATTTTATTAAATTTTCTTACGATTCTCTTTACTCAAATGTTTTGATCTTTGTTTAAAATTGATTAAAATAGGCAATCATTGTAGGATTTAAAGTTAGATTTGCATTATTAGTGAATTGCATACATTGATAAATAGAGAAAATACAAAAAAAAGTACTAAAGCTTGTTTTGTAGCCTGAAGTTTGAAATGTACTAGCAAAGGTCTCATTGTGAACATTCACATTTAGCTTCAAGTGAGTTTACCAAGCGGTTGTACCATGACCACGAAGAACCTTGGGAATAACTTTGTTATTCTTTCAAGAGGGGAATTCAGACCTCGGATTCCTAGCAATTGAATTGTATAAAATAATGGCTCAATAGGTGCAAATTTTACTCTTAGGATTCTCTATCAAAGGAAACAACACCTATTTCATCCCATTTGCAACAATAGTATACCTATTCCTTCTTCCATCATTCAAAGATTGTCTATCATACTGCCATGGTCTACCCAACAAAATATGACACACATCCATAGGCATAACATCATAAATAACTTCATCGTGATAAGATCCTATCGTAAATTTCACCCAACATTGTTCACTTACCAATACCTTATGATCATTCTTTATCGATGGTATCTGATAAGGTTTTAGATTCTTCAATCTCGGCAACTTCAACTTGTTCACCAACTCTTTAGACAATAGGTTGTTTGAACTACCACTGTCAATGATCACTTTGCAACATTTTCCTTCAACTTTGCATCTTGTCTTGAACAAAATTTTCCTTAGAAATGGTTCTTGATTGGTCTCTTCATGACATAGAGCTCTTCTCACCATTAGGGCTTCTCCATCCTCTGGTTGATTCAAAGATTTAGTAAGCTCTTTTCCACATAAGCATATATACCCTTATTCTCTGCCATCTTATTTGAATTACCTTGAGTGCACTCAAATGCTTGGTTTCCTTCTCTACCACAGTTGAAATAGGTTCCTCTAAACATTATTTTTCTATCTCTACTTGGTCCACTACTTCTATGGAAATTTATGTCATCCCTTTAGTATAAACTCTTTTCTTTGAATTCTGCCTTTCCTTTATTCTAATCTATAGGAAGCCTTCCCCCACTAGAAAAAGGTCCTTCCTCTTTGAAATGTTCCACCTCTTCCTCTTTGTCTTTGTTCATGTCTTTTGTTGAACTTTTCCGCATCTTTTAGGGCATACTGATAAGCTTCCTCTATACTCTGCAACTTAACCAAACTGATCTCATCTTGAATAGATGTCCTCAAACCATTAAGATACCTTGCAACCCTTTCAACATCATCATCTGTGTGACTAGATATGATATCCAACCTATAAAATTCTCTGGTATGTACTCCTTCACACTAAGGTCCTTCTTCTTTAGGTTTTGCAATTTTCTAGACAAACTTACTTTCTAATAAGTAGGTAAGAACTTAGCCTTCAATTTGTTCACCATTTTATCCCATGATTTGATCTTTTCTTTGCCTCTTCTTTGTTTGTCATTCTGCAAATGTTCCCACCATAAAGATGCATGTCCTCTCAACTTTATGCAAGCATATTTCACATTCTTATCATCATCGGTGCCTTCATAACCAAAATACTTCCTTGTTTGTGTGATCCAATTGAGAAATTTATCTGAATCCAAATTTCCATCATAATTAGGTAGATTGAAATGTGGTCTTGCATTTACCCTATTTAGGGTTTTTATAAATGTATCATCTCCTTATTCAAGATCAGGTTGCTTTTGGCCTCCTTCAACTATTTCTTCATTTTTTTCTTCCTCTTCATCACTCACATCTTCTATGTGTCAACCTCTTCTCTAAATCATTACAACAACTTCTAATTTGGTTGTAATTTATCTCAAAATATCCATCATAGCTAGATCTGCATCTCTCCTTCCACCTCTAGCATTTCCTCTTCAATCCATCTTCACACAGGTGCTCTACAATTGTGGGTAAGATCCTCACTCTCCCACCCCACAACAAATCAATTCTGGACATCGCAAGATCAGGAACCAAGATTTGTCTCAATAGAATTAGAAACTAGCTCTGATACCACTTAGTACAATCACAGATGGGGAATCATCAATGAGAGCAGTCCAACCATGCAACAAGAGTCACATAGTGGAAACAACTCAGATAACAAGAGTTAGAGAGAATGTGAGATCAAAGGTTCGCATTAACATTGTAGATTCATGAAATTACATCAAATTGGCCAACAACATGCAAACTTACATTCCACGCATACATGCCTAATTAAAGATTGACTTCTGAATCATTTACAATTCTAACCTTCAAGAGGTTATCTCACTAAGAGCTCCTAAACAAGAGATCAATTGCATCAATATATATATATATATACATTCACAATGCAAACAAGTTGACCAAGATCAATCACATCCTCCAAGGTAGGAAAACATAATACCAATTATAGGTCAGGACTCAAATCCAGAAGAACTTCCCCTGAAAGGCACGATGAGAAGCGCACACCCAAAGGGAGGTCAACCACAATTCCACAAACATCGAATGATACACCAAGAAGGTACGCAAATCAAGGAAAAGGTTCACGATATCAGAAAACTTTATCTGACTGTGAAACATGAAGAACAAATAGATCCAGGCCAAAATCAAAGAAATATCCATCTAGAAGAAACATATCGAGGTGTGAATCTAGACGATGATCAAACACGGTGTAAAGAACTATTAGTAATGACTAAGAGGGGGGGTGAATCAGTGGCTTCAAAAATTATCCTTTAAACTTTAACCACCAATCAATACACCTCAGATTATTAAGTCCCTACAAGATGCATGCCATGAAATACTAATAATGATTTAACTGTCTGTCGGTTTTCCTTGTATGTCCTTATTCTCTTTGATTACCGATAAGCAATAAAACTAGTTACTGATACTCAATAAATATGTAGAGTATGCCAATCAATCCAAAAATGCATATGTAAAATGTAAAATAGTAAAGTAATAAACCATACACACATAACACATGGATTTTAACATGGAAACCCTGTTAAGGGAAAAACCACTGGTACCGGTACCCCAAGTTTTCACTCTTCTGAAGTGAGCCCCGTTAGGAGCCAACCCTGTTAAAGGTTACAACACACTGTTAGGTGTGACCTTGTTAGAGGATTTTATACATAGAGGTTGTCACTTAGTATCTAGCATCTATTTTTCTACCATCCTTGAATCAGCCTCCTTCTTAGACTGTCAATAGGCTTTATGCAAATCTTGCTACCATCCTTGAATCAGCCTTCTTCTTAGATTGCCAATAGGCTTTATGCAATTTCAATGCTACTTTCATGAATAAACCTTTTTGGCACTCCTTGGGATGTACCTCAATATAAAGAAGACTAACAAGTCTTTCTCTGTTAAGAGACTTGATGCTTCAATGGTTAAACTGAAACACTATGACCTGTTTCTAATGCAACTTGAATTGCAGATTTTCAGATCTATTTAAGTACATTACCTCTCTGATCAATGTATCAATTCA
>MU226873.1:157796-175151 GCA_018584345.1 Thuja plicata
ACACACACACACACACACACACACACACACACACACACACACACATATATATAACATGTTCATTTATGGATATTTATCCTTGTCATGTGTTGTATGTATGTATTATTTCCATATTATATCTTTGTCAGCCATTGTATTTATGTATGTATGTTCATTTTCATATTTTATCTTTGTCATGTGTTGTATGTATGTATGTATGTTCATTTCCATATTATATCTTTGTCATGTGTTGTCATGTGTAATAGACCTAATTAGGCTTTGTTTCCAAAGAAAATACCCTCACAATTTTTTTTCCAACCAAATTAATAGGCTAATAGGCGTAATAAACATTGGGGACACTTTGGTATGGGGTGGTCACTGACAATATTTGCATCTCCATGGGTAGAATGGGGTTATAACTAGGGTTCACCTGGCAAAATGGAGCTAACAGGACATACGGTTTGGTCCTAGTACAAAAGGTTTGAAAGATGCACAATTGAGAAACTTTCAATTAAAAAACAATGCAACTTTTTGCACCAACCAAGATTGGGTTTCCAAATGGAAACCAAGTGGAATATCCCAAAATTGAGCTATGTACTTGCAGGTATTCCTAAGATGGTCCTTGTGCACTTCACAGTTCTCTAATACCCCTCATGAGGTTTGATATTTTTCCCTCCAAACATCTCTATCCGATTTGGCTTATTGCACCTTGGGAACACTTACGTCCAGTATGCACCAGAACATTATTGATGCTACATGGGTGAAACAAGGCCTCCAATAGTGTTTACTCAGCCAAATAGAGCTCATGGAGCTAACATTTTGGTCCCAAGATGAACAGTTTGAAAGATGCACCATTGAGCAACTTTCAACTGAGCAACAATGCAAATTTTTGCACCAACTGAGATTGGGTCGCCAAATGGAAACCAAGTGGAATATCAAAAAACTAAGCTACTTTCTTGTAGGCCTTCCCAAGATGGTCTATGTGCATTTCATACATCTCTAATACCCCTCACGAGGTCCTATATATCACTCTCTAAAAATCACTGCGCGATTTGGCTTAGTACACCTTGGGAACACTTAGGCCCGACATACAACGGAACGTTCTTGATGCTATGAAGGAAAAAAGGTCTCCACTAGTGTTTAACAAGCCAACCAGAGCCAATGGAGCTAATGGTTTGGTCCCATGAAAAATGGTTTGAAAGATGCACCGATGAGAAATTTTTAACTAAGAAATAATGCAACTTTTTACACCAACCGAGATTGGGTCGCCAAATGGAAACCAAATGGAATATCTCAAAATTGAGCCACATTCTTGTAGGCCTTCCCAAGATGGTCCTTTTTCACTTCACATTTCTCTTATACCCATCACGAGGTCCAAAATATTACTCTCCAAAAATCACTGCCCGATTTGGCTTACTGCACATTGAGAACACTTAGGTATGACATGCGTCGGAACGTTCTTGATGATACGTCAGAAAAAATGGTCTCCACTAACATTTAGTCAGATAACCCAAGCTGATGGAGCTGATGGTTTGGTCCAAATATGAATGGTTTGAAAGATGCACCATTGAGAAACTTTTAACTGAGCAATAATGAAACTTTTTTCACCAATCGAGATTGGGTAACCAAATGGAAACCTAGTGGAATATCAAAAAACTGAGCTACAAGATTTTAGGCCTTCCCAAGATAGTTCATTTTCACTTCACGGTTCCCTCATATCCGTCACGAGGTCCGTGATATCACCCTCCAAAAATTGCTTCCTGATTTGGCTTAGTACACCTTGGGAACACTTACGTCCAGCATGCGTTGGAATGTTCTTGATGCTACACGGGCAAAAAAAGGTCTCCACTAGCATTTAATCACCCAACCAGATCCCATGGAGCTGACAGTTTGGTCCCAAGATGAACGGTTTGAAAGATGCACCATGGAGACCAAGTGGTGCATCTTTCAACTGAGCAACAATGCAACTTTTGAAACTTTACGTCAATAATACTTATAAATTTGCAAACATGACCAATGTGACTTAGATGAACTAAATACATCATTCTTATGCTAGGTCAACCTTAATTGACCATTTTGACCACTTTGACCACTTCAACCCGCCCTTGGCTGATAGGGCTTAATAGGTCAAATGACTACATAATGGGATAAACATAAATCTAATGAAATCTATATTACAATTGAAATATATATTACAACTGAAATCTATTAAAATTGAATTGTAATCCATGAAAATGACATGTTTGGCCATATCATAATTTTTTTTAACCAAGTCAAATATTTGCATTCTTGCATGTATTTCATCATTATACAAGCTTGAGTGTACACACAACCTTGCGTAGAAATACATTGTATATCATTGATACAACTATATTATGAATAATATATAATGTTATCAAAAGTTCAAGATACAGAATTACCAAAAATCTTATATACACAACTATATATAAAAAATCCTATATAATAAGTGTGTCATTTCCGCTCCTAAAGTGTATAAGTTTAACAAATGGTACTCGATGACATCTACATTCCAATTCCTGCATCCTGAAGGCACAAGAAAAGGTAATAGAGAAAATAAGAAGTTTATATGTTGACAAAAAGATTATGAATGTATAAGTAACTAAATGAACCAAAGAACATGACTAGCCATTGTAGTGAATTTTACCATCATTTTTTATGAGCTAATCAAATGCACACCACAATATTATATATCTATCATATATGTATCCAAATGCACTTACAATCCCCATACAAAACCAAGTTTATTGGCTCAAAAAAATGATGAAGAAAACTACAATTAATTTATTGAATGTAAGCATAATGAATAAGGAAAACCTTTCATGAGTTGCACTTACCTACAATAGTGTTCCTGAAGGGTCATCTCTCTGCTTGAGGGTATTCAATATTGGTTCATGATCAGCAATACTAATAGTCCAAAGTTATTTTGTGTTTGGTCTTCCTTGATGTTTGAATAACTTAACATTGACTGCTATAACAAGGTGTGAATACATGAGAATGGTTTTGTGCTTCTCATAGTCTTAAAATGTAGGAATGTCATTATTTATAATCATGTACATGTGCAACCATGTTCCTTCAACAACATGTGAACCTTTTGGACATGTGAACATATCATCAATTATCATTGGTTGTGCAAGCTTATTCTTTCCTTGTATACAACATGCTAACTAGTAATCCGATCTCTCATCATTCCCCTGTGGTGCAACCAATGCAAAAAATTTCCTAGTTGTAGAAGATCTGAAAGATGGTCGTAGTCAAGTGAAAAATCCATGTCATCATTTATTAAAGAGAGTGTGGAGTTAGATAATGTGGAACCAATGTATCGAACCACTCACTTGATTCACAATTATCCCAATCACACTTAAGAAATTTGGGACAAAAACAAGCCAAATCTTGTTTCCAAATGGTCCATGTACTAGGATCTGAGCTTGGAAGTGAATGCATTTTGAAGAATCTTTCACTGCCTGACAATTCAACCTATCTCTTATTGTGCCCAACTCAACTAACCAAAATAATATGTGCACTGTTGAATCAAGAGTCCCCCTGTGACAATACTGAAGTACACCTATCAACAATAGAATGGACATCAAGGAGTTCTGCACCTGAAATCCTCAATTGGTCCTTAACTAGAGCTCTCTTTACACATGCACCTGCTCCATCATGCTCTTCTTTTCCATGTCCGGCCTAAAAAACTCCAAATATGAGGTACACCTATCTCTACATGCATTATACACAACCAATAAAATATATGTGCATTTTTTAATTGACCTATACAGTTATCTGGCCAAATGAGATGTCTATCCATAGAAATATCATTTTCCCGCACCCACTCAAAATAATTCTCAAAGAAATACTGGACATACTTGTGAGAGTGAGATCTATCATCGCTCATATAAAAATAGTATTCTCTGATTATCTTTCAGCTAAATTTTGTACTATCTGGGGAATTTCTATATGTCATGTGCACAAAAATAGAAACCTAAATATAATTTTAATATTGATCTTGCAAACCATTTTGGGGTTACAATGTATAGTTCTCTACAAATTCAACGACTGATATAATAGTGTCAATCAAGAAAGTATCCTTACACATTAGTGCAGGAGCACCCTCAAGTTCATCCATTTCAAGCACACCAGTGGACCAAAATACAAAGGGTTAGATTAGTGATTGGATCTTGGATCCAATGTCATCAATAAGTCATCAATTGTAAGACAAGGGGATACTAGGTGATGTTATAAACCTAGTTGTCCACCTTAGTCAATCTGGACAATTTTGGGTAGATTAGGATAGAATAGTATAGGGAGCCTAAGAAAGGTTAGAAATGTTATTTTATTCCTTCTAAGGTCCCCTATGGAGTCAAAACACAAAACTTTGCAAGTTTAGTCACATTTGACAACTTTTGTTAAAAGTTGTCAAAATTGTCAATGTTGCATAATTCAACTTCTTGTCAAACGATACAAATTTTGAATCCCAATGTTCACAAGCATTTTTTTTAGTTGGAAATTAATGGGAAATGTATGAAAAGGTTCTAAAACCTTACTCCATGGTTGGAGTGGATCGATTGTAAATTTTTGACATTGAAATCAATAAAATTCAACTATTTTTCTATATTTCCAACTATTTTTCTAAGTTGTATGGATCTGTACGGATCCCAATGCACCATTGAAGGATTTAGAAAGGTTATCTAGTTTCTTAGTTGAATTTTCCAAGTGGATTTAAGGTTTGCAGTGCAGGGGATAGAAATTTATCCAATTTTGATTGCTCACTGGTCACAGGAAAGCCCTAACTAAGGTTTCGAGACAAAACCCCTCTTTCCCAGAGACTCCATCATGGGAAAGTTCTAAGCCTTGGTGGAGAGAAAGGAAGGAGGATGTGATTTAAGATTTTTTAGGTCTTAGATTAGGATGCAGTCAATGGAGGGAGAAATTATTGAATCCTCTGGATAGGCATCAAGATGTGACTATCCAGAATTGAGTTTTTAAGGTACAACTCGGCCCAGGGGTGGAATGGAAGTCTAAATACTTGGATTTAGAAGTTTTTTGTGATCCCACAACTTTTAAAATTGGAGGAATTGGAAAGTGAATTGGAATTAAAACACTTTCTTTGTAAAAGTGACCTAATAGCCCTATTAGGCCTAGGAGAGAATTGAGGACAACAGGAGTTGGGGGATTGGTCAGGAGCCCTAACTTGGAGGGTGTTGTTGGTGGATGTATTGAAGATTTTTAGGGTGGTCAAGAATTTTTTTGGTGGAGTTACAAGTAAGTTTCCTTCAAGATTCCATATTTTCTCCTTGCAGCCCTATATAGGATTAGGTGCCTAAATTGGGTTTCAGAGACATCCTTGTGTAGGATTTGTGTTTCATTACATCTAAAATTTATGTATAGCATTGATAGAAACCTTGTTACATCCCTAGATTAACTGGTTCTAGTTGTGTCATATTGTTCACTTAAGGGTGTTGAATATTGGGTGGAAGATCTAGTCTTGTCATTGTGGGTTTTGGGAACTCTTTGGTAGAGCCCTAGATTTTGTGGGAGTAGGGGTATTGTGGACGCCTAGTGTATTATTTTTGACATAGTTTGGGGCTCTGCTCCAAGTGGTATCAAAGAAACTAGTAGATCTTTGGAAGAATACAAGTTGCAACCATGGCCGATGGTGGTGAAGAAAGTGAACTTCCTAATAGGATGTCCAATGAAAAATTGCTGAGAGTGGTGAAAGAACATGATGTGGAGAGGAAGTTGATGAGACAGGAAATGGAAAGACTCAAGGAACAATTCAAGAGAGGGAGTGGTGGAATCTTTGGAGTTGGAGAGGAGGGCAGTGATGAAGAGACCCCTTGGCAGGAGGATGATGAAGAAGTCCCTGCAAAATAGAGGCTGCTCTTGAAGACTTTGAAATCCATGGAAAGAAGGACCATGGATACTAAACTTGATCTATATTTCTATAATGGGAAGATGGATCCAGAAGAAGTAATGTATTGGATTGATGCACTCACTAGTTTCTTTGAACGTGAGGAGATACCAGAGCATCAGAAGGTTAAGATAGAAAAGTCCAAGTTGAAGCGATCTACCCTAGCTTGGTGGAACTTCACTCAATTAGAGAGGTTGAAGATGGAAAAGAATCTAGTAAGCACTTGGAAGAAGATGGTGACCTTGGTGAAGGAAGCCTATGTGCCTAAAGACTATGAATTTCAAATTCATAGGAAGAGACAAATTTTAAGGCAGAAGGAGATGGATATCTCAAGCTATATTGAGGAATTCCATAAACTTACCATGAAATATAAGTTAGTGGAACCAGAGAGTGTAAAACTTCCTAGATATATGCAAGGGTTGAGGATAAACATCCAAGATGAACTAAGTTTGTGTTCGCCTACTACTGTCCAAAAGTGCTATCAATTCTCACTAAAAGTTGAGGAAAAAATCAAGAGGAGACAAGAGAAAAGTGGAAGAGGCAGAGGCCACAGAGACTTTGGCAGTAAAGGAAGAGGGACAAGCAATGGCAGAGGGAAATCTCCTAGAAATTTTGGGGAAACCAGTCATAGAGAAACCAGTCAAGAGAACTCTTTTGGAGAGAGAATTTCTAGAGGCTCCTATGGAGGAAGGAGAGGAGATTCAAGGGGAAGGTTTGGAGTTATAAGTTTAGGACCTCCAAGGTGTTACAGATGTAACCAAAAAGGGCACTTAGCATCCAAATATCCAGAGAAGGCAAGCAATCATACAAAGAGAAGGGAAAACATGGTTAGAGAAGAAGAAAACCAAGGAGACAATGCATATGGTTCTTATGCACCACATGAGGAAGGAGAAGTCCCCATGATGAGAAGGACATTTTTGAAGGCTCCAAGCACTCAAGAACCCCCTCAGAGGAAGATTCTATTCAGGACCACCTGCAAAGTGGGAGACAAAGTTTGCAAGATGGTGATTGACAGTGGGTCTATAAACAACTTGGTGTCAGAAGAAGTAGTAAAGAAACTAAAATTGATGAGGGTGCCCCATCCAAACCCTTACAAGGTATCATGGCTCACAAAGAAGAAAAAAAATATCATAGAAGAGAAAGCTTGGGTGGAATTTCAACTTGGGAAGTACAAAGATAAAGTTCTCAGTGATATTGTTCCAATGGATGCCTGCCACTTGCTATTAGGGAGACCCTGGAAATATGATGTGGAGGCTCGCCATGATGGAAGGTTGAACACATACACAATCAAATACAGATGTGAAAAGGTAACACTCTTACCATTGTTTGATTCTGTAGAAGAGAAAAAAGATTCTAAATTTTTGTTTGTTGGTGAAAAAGAGTTTTTAAAAACTTTAAAAGAGGAAAAGACTCCTTGCTATGCCTTAGTCATTTTACCTAAGGATGAAAAGCCTTAGAAGTTTGAGAATGAGATAAATACCTTGAGAAGAGTAGGCCCTAAGGAAGTTGTAGACCTACTTGACCAGTATAAGGACATTGCCACAAAAGAATTACCAAATAAGTTGTCCCCAATCAAATACATAAGTCACAACATAGACTTGATCCCAGGAAAATCCTTACCCAACAAAGAAGCATATAAGTTAACTCCAGATAAAAATAAGGAGATAGAAAAGCAGATCAAGAAATATTTGGATAAGGGTTTAATCACTAAGAGTGTCATTCCTTGTACAATACCTTCTCTTTTAGCCCCTATGAAGGAAGACACATGGAGATTGTGCACTGATTCTAGAGAAATAAATAGAATCACAATTAGGTATAGATTTCCTATGCCTAGGATAGAGGACCTATTATATCACTTAGGAGGTGAAAGGTACTATTCTAAGGTGGATTTGAAGAGTGGCTACCACCGAATAAGGATTAGGGCTGGTGATGAGTGGAAGACTGCATTTAAAACAAATGAAGGATTTTATGAATGGAGGGTGAGGCCCTTTGGCCTATCAAATGCTCCTAGAACATTCATGAGGCTCATGAATGAGGTGCTCAAACCATTCCTTGGAAAATTTGTCATAGTATACCTTGATGACATCCTTATCTTCAATAAGAATAAGGAAGAGCGCTTAGAACACCTTAACTTGGTCTTGAAGAGACTGCATGAAGAAAGCTTTTCATAAATTTGGAAAAATGTGTTTTTATGCAAGAAGAACTTGTTTACTTGGGTTTTGTGATTTCAGGAGGGAACATCAAAATGGAACCTGAGAAGGTAGAAGCCATCTTGAATTGGTCTTCTCCTAGAACAATGACTAAGGTTAGAAGCTTTCATGGACTTGCTTCCTTCTATAGAAAGTTCATTAGAAATTTCAGCCAGTTGTGTGCTCCTATCCTTGAGACCATTAAGAGTGGGCAAAGATGTAGGTTTTTGTGGAAAAAGGATGTAGAAGAAGCCTTCCAAATGCTAAATCAAAAGGTAATGGAGAAACCCATCCTAGTGTTCCGTAATTTTCAAAATATATTCACTATTGAATGTGATGCTTCAAATCTGGCTATAGGGGCTATCTTGAGCCAAGAGGGAAGGCATGTATCCTTTTTCAGTGAGAAATTGAATGAAGAAAAGAGGAAATAATCCTCTTATAACTTGGAAATATATTCCCTAGTCCAGTCATTGAAGAAATGGAGGCACTACCTCCTTCCAAAGGAATTTTTTGTCTTCACAGACAACCAAGCATTGAGTTTCTTAAACAGTCAAGAGAAACTAAGACACAAACATATGAAGTGGGTGGAATCAATACAAGCCTACACATTTTAAATCAAACATAAGAAAGGAGTTTACAATAAGGTAGAAGATGCATTGAGCAGAAGAACTCTAGTTGTGAAACAAATCCAACTTCAAAGTGTTGGGATTGATTCATTAAAGGACATGTATAAAAATGATGATGATTTCAGTGATATTTATAAGGTGTGTTCTGAATTTTCTAAGGCTTATCATGTTAAGTATGCAGATTATTTGATTCAAAATGGGCTCTTGTTCAAAGGACACCAGTTGTGCATCCCAAAATTTTCAATGAGGGAGAACATCATTAGAGAAAAGCATGTAGGGAGAATGGGGGGATATTTTGGTTTGGACAAGACATTGGAAAAGGTGAGAAGGTTCTATTTTTGGCCTAAACTCTAGATTGAAGTAAGGAAGATTGTATAAAACATGTATAATCTGTCAAAGAGCCAAGGGTAAATCCACAAATGTAGGACTATACCAACCTCTACCTATTCCTACAAAGCCTTGGGAGAGTTTCAGCATGGATTTTGTGATGGGATTGCCTAGAACACAAAAGGGATATGATAGTATTTATGTTGTAGTGGACAAGTTTAGCAAAATGGCCCACTTTATCCCCTGTAAAAGCACCAATGATGCATCATAAATTGCAAGTTTGTTCTTTAATGAAATTGTTAGGATACATGGCTTACCTTAAACCATTCTCTCTGATAGAGATGTAAAGTTTATTGTTCACTTTTGGAGGACCTTATGGAAGAGTTTAGGGACCAATATAAGCTTTAGTTCTGCCTACCATCAACAAACAGATAAGAAGACAAAAGTTGTAAATAAATCACTTGGAAATATGCTTAGATGCTTGAAAAAACAATATGGAGACAAGTGGGATGTAGTCCTACCCCAAGCAGAGTTTTATTTCAATGACTCAGTCAACAAGAGCACAAGGAAGAGTCCCTTTTAGATTGTATATGGGAAAATTCCAAGAGGCAGAGAATTGCCACAAAGCACTCTAGTCAGTGCTCATGGAGAAGAATTTGTAGAGAGTATGAAAGAAATTCATGACTGAGTGAGATTGGCACTTGGGGAGAGTGCAAACAAGTATAAACAAGCCAAAGAAAAGCATAGGATAGATGTCCAATTTTATGTTGGAGACTTGGTGTGGGCATATTTGAAGAAGGAAAGATTTCCTAAGGGAAAGCACACTAAACTACTCATGAAGAAAGTAGGACCCTATCTAGTATTGAAGAAGCATGGGTTGAATGCATATGAGATTGAACTACCTTCACACCTTGGTATCTCCCCTATATTCAATATTTTTGATATAACCCCATATAAAGGTGATGTGAATGTAGGTTCTGAAGTACAGGTTGAAGAGCTTGAAGATGATGTTGCAGGTATACCCTCTCATTTACCAAAGAAGCTTAAGAAGATCTTGGACACAAAGAACATCAAACAAACAAGAAAGAATGTTTACAAGAAATATTTGGTCAAATGGAAAATAATTCCTAAGGATGAATATCTATGGATGGATGAGAAAGAAATTCATAAGCATGGCTCTAGTTTAGAAGACCTCATCTCAAGAGGACTTGAGATCAATGCACTTCGAAAGTATGGTGCAGGAGCACCCTAATGTTCATCCATTTCAAGAACATCAGTGGACCCAAATACAAAGTGTTAGAGTAGTGATTGGATCTTGTATCCAATGTCATCAATAATTCCTCAATTGTAAGATAAGGGGACACTAGGTGATGTTATAAACCTAGTTGTCTACCTCAGTCAATTTGGATAGTATTGGGTAGATTAGGATAGAATAGTCTAGGGAACCTAAGAAAGGGTGGAAATGTTATTTTAATCCTTCTAAGGTCCCCTATGCAGTCAAAACAAATTTTTTTTCAAGTTTAGTCACATTTGACAACTTTTATTAAAAGTTGTCAAAATTGTCAATGTTGCATAATGCAACTTCTTGTCAAAAGATGCAACTTTTGAATCCCAACGTTCAAAACCATTTTTTTCAGTTGGAAATTATTGGGAAATGTATGAAAAGGTTGGAAAACCATACTCCATGGTTGGAGTGGATCTATTGTAAAGTTTTGACATTGAAATCAATAAAATTCAACTATTTTTCTGTATTTCCAACTATTTTTCTGAGTTGTACAGATCTATACGGATCCCAATGCACCATTGAAGGATTGAGAAAGTTGATACAGTGTCTTAGTTTAATTTTCCAATTGGTTTGAAGGTTTGGAGTGCAGGGGATCAAAAATTATGCAATTTTGATTGCTCACTGGTCACAGGAAGGCCCTAACTAGGGTTTTGAGACAAAATCCCTCTTTCCCAGAGACTCCACCATGGGAAAATTCTAAGCCTCAATGGAGAGAAAGGAGGGAGGATTTTATTTAATATTTTTTAGGTCTTAGATCAGGAGGTAGTCGATGGAGGGATAAATGATTAAATCCTCTGGACTGGCATCTAGATGTGACTGTCCAGAATTAGGTTTTTAAGGCACAACTCGACTGAGGGGTGGAATGAAAGTATAAATCCTTGGATTTATAAGTTTTGTGTGATTCCAAATGTGTTACAATTTGAGTAATTGGAAAGTGAATTGTAATTCAAACACTTGCTTTGTAAAAGTTACCTAATAGCCCTATTAGGCCTAGGAGAGAATTGAGGACAACAGGAGTTAGGGGATTGGTCAAGAGCCCTAACTTGGAGGGTGTTGTTGGTGGATGGCTTTAATAGTTTTAGGGTGGTCAAGAATTTATTTTGTGGAGTTCCAAGTAAGTTTCCTTCAAGAATCCATATTTTCTCCTTGTAGCCCTATATAGGATTAGGTGCGTAAATTGGGTTTCAAAGATATATTTGTGTAGGATTTGTGTTTCATTACATCCAAAATTGATGTATAGAATTGATAGAAACCTTGTTCCATCCCTAAATTAACTGGTTCTATTTGTGTCATATTGAGCCCTTAAGGGTGTTGAATATTGGGTGGAAGATCTAGTCTTGTCATTATGGGTTTTGGGAACTTTTTGTTAGAGCCCTAGATTGTGTGGGAGTAGGGGTATTGTGGAACCCTAGTGGATTATTTTTGAAATAGTATGGGGCTCTACTCCACACATCCTAAATCGTTGATCCAACCACTGAGACCAGTGTCTATGCCTTGCATACTTGTAAAAAGGATTCTTCTTGAAATCTGAAATAAAATCATGAGCTACATTACATTCTTTTGTAACCATCTCACATATAGATTCTTCACCTCCAATTTTCAATGCATATTTAACCATTTCATATACCTATTTTGGGACATTTGTTTTTCCAAAATCGTGTTTGCTACCCTCATAAAAACATGAAAAAAACTTCACCAACCCACCACACTCTGAGCACTTGTCATTTAAGCAATATTGTCTATAAAAGAGACATCCATCTTCTCTAGGATACAAAAAATTATCCAGTAAGTCTCTTGATTATTTTTTAGGAGCACTTGTACTACACTCCTCCAACATTTCATTGGTATAAAATGTAGAATGAAGGGATCCTAATAGTTCATGGTGCATTGAAAAATCTAGATGATATTTGCAACAACAATTATTTCAAATCTTAAGAGGTACACAAAAAAGAGGCTTGAAGGCTTCAAAATCTCTTTGTGATATTTTCAATGTTGGATGTGTCTCAAAATTTTTTTTGAACAAAATTGTTTGACTAACCTCCAAATAATGTTTAGGATGAGGGGCATGGTCTCAAATGGCAATTCTCAACTTCAAGACATCCTTCACATTTGGTGACACCCTTGAGTTAGATTTCCAAAATAGTTGAATTTGATCCTTCACACCATCGGTAAGATTCTTATCACAATGTGGAAGTCTCCCACCATAATTCCATGTATCATTTGAAGAGGATGATCAATTATTTCTCTTCTTGCAAGTTCTCTATCCAAATTTTTATGATTTAGGTTCAAGTCAACACAAGTTTGTCACATCAAATGATCTTTTCTCAAATGATGACTTACTAAGGAGGTTGTAATAACCCTCCAAGTGGATCTCTTATATTTTTTCTTGGTAGTCTTCCTAATGGAATTGAGAGAACCAAAAATATTTCTCACAATAATAGCATTCCTCTTCATTTGCTTGATCACACTAGTATTCAATTTGACTAGTATAGGTCTCATCTTCTGCATTTTTAACAACTACACAAAAATTTTACATTTCTTGATCAATGTTTTGTGGTCAAAAAATTGATCAAAAATTCTTGAAGCCCACAACTGAACGATTCTTTATGATATCTTGCCATCAAAATTGCTCATTACGATCTCATTAATTTCAAGTAACCATTTTTCTGCTCTTGAAGGTCTCAAAATTGAAGTTTGTCTTTCTTCCTCGCAAGGGACTTCATTTCTCATATAATTTGGAGATGTTTAACGTTGATTTGGTTCTTGTGCACCATTGTCATTGTCAATTCCTTCATATTCAATTAGCGTATTGTCATTGCCAATGTCTACACTTACATTTTCCACATCTACATGTTCATTTCCAAATCCTACAATTTCATCTTCAATCCATACATTCTCATTTTTAATATTATTGTAATAAATAATTTCAAATATATATTCTTTTTCACTTGAAACCGAAATCAAGGGTGGGCCTATGACCTCATCTTCATTAATATTTAACATACCTTGTCTCTTGTTTTGATTGGAAACCCTATCCCTTTATCTATACACTTCAATCTCTTCAGTTGTGACCTTCATCTTCTATTTATGATTTCGACGAGTACCACTCCCCATGGTGAGACCAAAAAGGTGATGCAAAACATTTGATAATGAAGAAATTTACAACAAAAAGGGTGGAAAAAGTTATTTTTTTGTCTTCCATAGCTATAATCCTGTAAAATTATCTACAAAAAACATGGTTCTTAGATTGAGGGACCCAGAGAATAATCATTTGGTTTTGGGTGCCAGTCAGGCCAATCAAATATCTGATATTATCCGATATCTGATATGTCCTGCTCAAATTTTGCTTTCCATTTAAAATTTCAACATTTTCAATTTTGAACTTTTTCATTTCCATGCTATTTTCAATTTCAACTTTAGTTTGTAATTATTGTTATAGATCTCTCTCTCTCTCTCTCTCTCTCTCTCTCTCTCTCTCTCTCTCTCTAGTGTTTACTTTTTCATTGTGGTTTTCTATTTGATGGGGACCTTGTTGGAAAGTGGCCTGATGAACATTGTTTATAGGTTATCATTTATGGAAACACTACTCATTGGCATGGTCTCTTGGAGTAAAATCCAATTTTGTAAAAATAAATAAGTCCATAATAGAATTTACAGGGTACAATCACATAGTTTTGGTCAGCAAGCACAACATATGGAGAACTAAGTCATGCAATCTTAGAGGGAGACATTTTGGTATATAGTAGAACTCTAGTTATGGTCTCTTGTATTTTGGAGTTGATCTCTAAGAGTTACAACATGTTGAAGACAGGCAAAGACAATACAACAACGATACAGGGTAGTTGAATGGTTGCGATATTTAAGGGAGTAATTTGAGGAATCCAGAAGTGATACTTTGGATTTGGATTAGGTCATACCCTAATTGTTTTAGAGTATGATCACCGACTATGAATTTTATGTTTGGTTAAGTCTTTGACACGTTTTGTGATGTTCTTGTGATCCAACTAGAAGAACTTTTTTGAGATCGAGTATATAAGTAGAATTTTTTTATGATGCAAAGTAAGATATGGAATATGTGTGGAATGCATAGATGCATTGTGATGTCATGATCAAACACAAGTTTATGCAAGCTATAATTGGGACTACTTAAGCATAATAGATGCTTTTATTGTTCATTTTGATAAATAATTGTAACATAACAATTGTATAGTTGAAAAATTGAAGCACTTCCATTGTAGACTTGTTTATCCTTTCAAGTAAGTGGTTTGGGGTCATGAAAAGTTCCTTGAATGGGTTCCTAATCTTGACCTGGCTTTCCCCCTGTTCTGTCCCTCTTTCCACTTCTTTCCAGCTTGATTTCTGCATTCTAGACTGCAGACCTGAGATTCTGGACTTCAAGGTCAGGGTCGACCTTTTGGGTCTATGTTGACCTCAAACCTGACCTAGGTCAAGGTCGACCTTGACCCAGGGTTCAAATTTCAGGGTCTTGCAGTTTTTGGATGTCGGTCTTTGCAAAAGTTATTTCCCGCTTCTGGGTCGGCTGTTTCGGGTTCCAAAGCGTCGATTCCTAAATTATATTTAATATAGGTCCTATCCTAGGGGTAAAGGCCTTAATAGGAATTTAATTATCCTATGTCAGCCTCCTTTGAAGATTGTGCCCTAGTTTCATATAAAAGAGAGCCTTTCTCCCCTCATTTTCTCTAAGTCCTCTATTGAAGCCTAAGCATCCTTGAGCAATTAAGGAGCATTATCAAGTAAAGTCCAAGCAAGCTAAGGAGTAATATTTCAAGCAAGCATTCATCCATTCTCAAGCATTCAAACATCCATTTTCATGAAGGAGATCCATTGGAGGCCATTGAAGGATTCAAGCTACATAGTGCCCTTTTGGTGATCTCTCCATCCACCTTCTTCCAAGCCTCTTCCAAATTCAAGAACCCATTGAAGACTTGGTGTTAGAGATCTAGAAGAAAGAGATTGAAGACATCCTACCATTCTACATTCTAAATATTTGGTGCATACATACTTGTGGACTCAAGGATTCAAATCCTCCACAAGGACTTTTTCAAGCAAGGAGAATTTATGCATTTACTTTGTCTATTTCTGCAATTTCAATTACATATATTTGAGGTCAATCCCAAAACCAGGGTTTGACCAAGGCAAACCCCTCCCCCCCCAAAAAAAAAACCTCTTTTTCTTGTAGGTACAGGTTTAGGACTGTGGATTTGGACTCAGATCTGGATACCCTTTTCAACTTTCTGTCGGGCTCCGCGAACAGATTCTCTGTCGGACCTGTGCAGGTCAAGGTTGACATTATTGGGTCAGGGTTGACATTTGTGGGTCAAGGTCAACCCTTTTCATAATACAGTGTTGGATCAAAAAAGTATTTATGGGTTTTGTTCATCTCTGCATTTTGGTTCCGGATCATAGTTTAGTTTTTCTAAAAACAGAGTACATACCTCAGAAAACAACATTCTTTGATCTGCAATACTTTAAGGTTGGTTCTTCTTCCTATATTTTTCAATTACTGTAATAAATCATATTTACTTAATAATTAATAGAATTTAAGATATCCTTCTTGTTATTCTCTTTTCCAAATAGTTGATTCATTTGTGCATTAGCTCTTCTTTTGGGTTGATCAACTTGGATCTTCCATTTGTGCATTTGGGAATAGAAGAGGAGCATATTATCTTCTCCCTAATCACAATTGCAATATACAATCAATAAAATTCAATTAAATGTAATTAGGGTTAAGGAAATCAACACACTCTAAGAAAATCAAACAATAATTAATAAACAAAACTCCTTATCCCCTTTTCCCACCTTTACATTTTGGTGAACCCGCGATTGACAACTCTTTCTTTTTGGTGTTAGATTTACATTTTTTATGTTAGATCTTGCATGTTCTTTCAAATACATTTAAAATTAATAAATCAAAATTTGGTGTTAGTTCATTGGCATTGTATTAGTGTATGAACTTTACTACCTCTAGTCCTACTTATAGTATCCCGGTTAGAAGAAGCCATAGACTTATGGGTTCCTTTGATCCTAAGTCTTCCTCTCCTTTCCTTAGGATCCCGGATGATAATTTGATAAATCATGATTCCAATCCTTCTATGGACCATAACTCTTCTCACTCATCTTATGATGAAGATGACGCTTTAAGAGTTCCTCCTGAACAAGGGCAAAACCTTTCAACTGAACTTGATAAAATGGGAAATTGGCTTATCCAAGAAAACCATAATCAAGATTCTATCCAAGTTATATAGGCTCTTAAGAAAGTCCTCCGTGATAATGATCAAGGTATTAATTTCTTGTGTAGTATTACTCATCTTGTGAATTTGAATGTTAAACCTTTAGCTCAAGAGGCTCAAGAGTTAGGATTCACACCTATTGTCACTAGTGTAGGACCTTCTTTTGTTCCTCTACCTAGTATTCCTACTTACACTCCTCCTTTGATAACAACTTCTCTCCTAAGCGCACCTATCCTTGCAAGTGTTCCATTGTTATCTTTACCTACCTCACAACCTTCATATCATAGTGATCCTTTTACTTATACTAATCCTCTTCCAACTATGGTTCCTAATGTTTCACCGATTGTGTCTTCTATTCCCGCTGCTTCTTATACTTTTCCTAGTATTCCTAATATTTCTATGCCACCTGTTTCCTCTAATGATTCTACAATTATCAGTTTGGCTCAAACTGTGTCATCTTTACAACAACAACTTGCATCTTTAACTCAATCCAAAGTTAGCATTCCTACATTTTCCATGCGTAGTCCTTTATCCCTAGACATCATTCGTGCTACTGTCCCTCAGCAAGCCGATATGCCTCATCTTGAGAATTATAATGGTAAAGGTGATCCTGTTACTCGTGTTAAAACATTTCAAATCCTTTGCAGTGATTATGCTCATGACCATAGGATTTTAGCTAAATTGTTTGCTAGAACCTTTCAAGATAAGGCTTTACAATGGTATTGTTCCTTACCTCCTTATTCCATTGATTCTTTTCCCAAACTTGCTAATT
>MU226873.1:179271-198780 GCA_018584345.1 Thuja plicata
TCCTCCACAAGGAATTTTTCAAGCAAGGTGAATTTATGCATTTACTTTGTCTATTTCTGCAATTTCAATTACATATATTTGAGGTTAATTCCAAAATCAGGGTTTGACCAAGGCAAACCCCTCCCCCTCAACAAACAAAACCTCTTTATCTTGCAGGTATAGGTTCAGGACTGCAGATTTGGACTCAGATCTAGATACCCTTTTTGGCTTTCTGTCGGGCTCTGCAAACAGATTCTCTGTCGGACCTATGCAGGTCAAGGTTGACATTATTGGGTCATGGTTGACATTTGTGGGTCAAGGTCGACCTTTTTCATAAGACGGTGTTGGATCAGAAAAATATTTTTGGGTTTTGTTCGTCTCTACGTTCCAGTTTCAGATCATACCGCAGTTTGTCTAGAAACAAAGTATAGACCTCAGAAAACAACATTCTTTGATCTGCAGTACTTTAAGGTTGGTTCTTCTTTCTATCTTTTTCAATTACTATAATTAATCATATTTAATTAATAATTAACAGAATTTGAGATATCCTTCTTGTTATTCTCTTTTCCAGATAGTTGATTCATTTGTGCATTAGCCCTTCTTTTGGGTTGATCAACTTGGATCTTCCATTTGTGCATTTGGGAATAGAAGAGGAGCATCTTATCTTCTCCCTAATCACAATTGCAATATACAATCAATCAAATTTAATTAAATTTAAAGTAGGGTTAAGGAACTCAACACACTCTAAGAAAATCAAACAATAATTAATAAACAAAACTCCCAATCCCCTTTTCCTCCCTTTACAACAATATTGCTTGTAAGAGAAGTGTTCTCATTGTACACCCCTAACATGGTTTCTATCTTTTAACATGGATATGTACTAAATGTAATATTTAGCTCCTAACAGGGCTAGGTCTCCTAACAAGGACACTATAATCTTAGTGCATTATTTGTGGGTACCATCCCCACTGGGGTATTTCCTTGGCCAGGGTTTCCTTGTGAAAAAATCATGGTGTTATGAGTTGTTTACTTTATGTGCATGTTCTATTTGTTTCAGTAATTGCATGATTGAGTTTTAATTGGTTAAATAATTTTATAAACTAATTTAATATTGATTCACCCCCCTCTTAGTATTACTTAATCCTAAAAATTGGTATTAGTGCTTGTGGCCCTTGGAGAGAAAGTCTAACAACTTAAGGGAGATCCAGATGGATTCAAGTTTGGAAGAGAACTCTAAAGCAACACTTGAAGACCTTGATAAGGCTGAAGCTAAACATGGTGATTTGAAATTCAAATTAAGAAGAGTAGAATGTTTCATCAAGAAACTTAAGGAAAAAATTGAACTTTCTAGGAACCAAAGGCAAGACCTTATGGAAAAGATAAAAGAGGAATATGATAATGATTCATCTGATCAGATCAAGCAGCTTGAATAGGAAAAATAAGCATTGAAGCAGGAACAAGAACTACTTCTATTCAGATGGCTAAAGAAATTCAACAAGAGAAAGATGAAAAAACTAAAATTGAAGAGATCCTAAAGAATACAAAATTTTAGATGGGAAAGATGTAGATTAAACTTGATGACTATAGAATCAAGTATCATGAACTAGAGAAATACAACCAAATCATTAAAGGAGAACTTGTTGAGACTAAGAATTACATTGAAAAAATTCATGCAAGAAAAGACAAGATTGATGAACAGAGGGAAAGACAGAAGCCTAAAGGGGACATGACAAGAGTTGGATTTGATAAAGCTGAATGGTCTATATCTCAAGAAAATAAATTTGAAGAAAAGACAGATGTAGAAAGACCTACTGAAGAAGAAGCTAGAGAGAAGATCAAAATTTTTAGAGGTATATGTTTTGGATGAAACAAAGTTGGTCACATGAAGAGGGATTGTAGAGGTAAAGTTGCTTATAAGCCCTTTTCTGGTTATTGTTTCAATTGCTATGAATATGGACACAAGAAGATAGAATGTAGAAATCCTGATCAATCTCAAACTAAACAAGATTACATGTTACAAATGAAACAAATTTGAACACAATGCAAGGAACTACAAGTTATAGGTTAATCAGAACAGATTATCTCCTACAAGTTATAAATGTAACAGTCAATGACATATAGAAAAGTTTTGCAGGTATAATGGAGCTACAAGTAACAGAAGACCACCACCTATTATTATAAAGAAAAATGTTGGTGATGTTGGAAAAATTATGGCAGAATACTTGGAAGAGCTTGACAAACAATTTATGAAAGCGAGTGGTAAAGTTTGGAAAGAGAAGGAGTAGAGTGAGCCAAAGATCCAGGGAGATTTAGTAGATGCTAGAGAACCCTCACCTGATGTTGTTACATCAACCTAAATGGCCAAGCATGGCCTTAGGAAGAGCTTTGGAGAAATCAAATAGAAATATATCCAACCCTTGTTTATGTGGAATAAGATTTTGAGAACTTATTGATAGTATATATGTTTGATTTGAAATTACTATCTGAGATTGCATAGTTATACACATTATATATTGTGATTGTCAGATTGATGGTCGACAGGATAATTTGAACACTTATGAGTTCATTGGGAATTGTGTTGGTTATTACATGGTGAAGTATAAGTTTATTCAATTGAACATATCTGATCACTATTCTTGTAGAGAATAAGGAGACCAGACATACAAGTAGAGAAGTTAGGGCATTTTTGTTATCACTAAGAGTGCATACCCCAATTCGTCAAGAATGTATTTTGATCAGTTGCGAGATTTTTATTACTATGGATACTCTGTTGATTTTCAATGTTAGTGAATGATCAAGGTATAAGTTTAAGAAACATCCTTACAAGTCTATTGAAGATGATCCTGAAGGCGCATTTTCAGAAAAACCCTACAAGGTAATTCATGTGGAAGACATTAGGGCATACATTCATTTCAAATATGAGTCACTGTGAGAATTTTAGATCTTCAAAGAGATGAATGAAATTATCAAGGATGATGAGAAATTGAAGGATGAGTTCTCTCATTTAGAAAACCTAAGCATTATGCGATTGACAGAACTCTATGAGTTTGATGAAGAAGATTGGATAAAGATTATTTTCAGCAGAGTTCATGATCAGTTTCTATGGATTGGTGAGAAGCATGTTAAGATCACCGGTGAGATAATACATGATGTTACGGGTTTGGAAAATTCTAGCATTATCCCTGTTGTGGAGAAGAACATGAAGAAGTAGGTGGAAAACCTTACACACTCTAGATGGGATAAGAGGGAAATGAACATTGCCGACATCTTTCAGCAAGATGTAAGATTATTTTCTATGATTCTTGGATGCAAACCTCACTATATAATCCAACCTAATTTAGTATCTACATGATTTATTATAATGGCCTACAAAATAGTGAAAGAGAATGTAAATTAAAATCTATGCGGATTTCTTGCACAACAATTTTTGGAGAATGTGAAGCAGATCAAGATAGATAAGTTAAAGGCATTCAGGTTTGGGTCTTTATTGATTCATATTTATATTCAAATTGTACATAAATTTCCTAGAATGCACCCTAGATCATGGAAAGACAATGAACCAACTAGAATTTAGATCACAAATAGTTATAGGAGACAAAATAGCACTTGAGTAGATGGAGAGATATTTTCTATATTCAAAATTCTACATAGACAAACGAAGGAAAGGATGAGAATTCGTGAAGCTACAATTGATAAATATAAAGATACAATCTATTTCATGGTTAAAACTGATTTTGTGTTCTTTGAGGTAGTTGAACCAAGAAAGAAATAGTGTTATCCTATGGGATATGAGGTTACTTTAGAATTTCTAACTATGCAAGTAGAACATATATTATCTTCTAATATTGATCCCTCTGAAGAAAGATGAGGAACTTATGAGGAGAAGTCAACAAAGATAATGAGGAAAGCTATAGATGAAATGCTACTTGTTGTATCATATGTTGAACAAGAGAGGATATTAAAAGTTATAAAACTCTTGTTGAGATTAAAAGAAAGACTAATAAAGCTAATGGGATAGAAAAATGATGAGGTCATAGAGGACACACATAAAGCTATTGATAAAGTCCTATTGGACGTTGAGCCTAAAAATCCTTCACCTCCTAAGGACAAGGATCCTAAGCCTAAAAATATTCTAAGAGGAGAGTCATCGAAGGTTGCAGAAGTAAATATTTACACATCTAAGGATGCAAAATATAGCAGTCATTTTTTAAGTACAGTAAAGCAACCAAAATTCTTTTTTTTTTGGTGTGCCTGTGTCTTTTGATACTTCACAGGATGCAAGTGACCCTTTTCAAGGGAATGAGGATATTGTTACTGGTATTTATAGAAATGATGGAATGAATGGGATAGATAAGAAATTTGACACTAAGACATAACATAAAGAGAGTTCAGTTGAGGTAGTAAAGGAACCAAAAATTAAAGTTGAAGTTAAGAAAGAAACACATGTATCTATTTCTTCAGGTTTATTTTTGGCAAGTGGAGACAAACCTATGGGCACAAATGTATAAGGTATGGATTAAGATGAATTAATGAAGTCATCTTACATGTATTTTTCTAAGGATAATGAGAGATCTAAATAGAAATAAGAGATGAAGTCCAAGGTACTGGAAAGAGTAGTTGATAGTATCAACAAACTCCTACCCCTAGCTTTCACTTTACAAAGAAAGGATACACTAGATAACTTGATTAAAGTTCTTGATGACTTTGATGTTCATGTTTATTCTTTGGATAAGGCTATAGTAGCTAGATCTAGACAAGAGTACATGGCGAAGAAGGTGGAAAAATTATGTACATCAATTAGTTGGGATTTGGGTATACTGGACAATACTATCATTGAAGCAAAATCTTGAATAGCTCATGGAAGAAATTTATACAGCTATTGTATAAATCCCCTAAATCATCTAAAGAATATTGAAGACATCATTTTTAATGATAGAAAGACTCTGGACACATTAGTTAAAAATTATGAGTCCTCCTCACAAACTATTGTAGAGTTGGATAAGGAAGTGTCTAGACTGTTAGAAAAAATTAGTGTGCTTGAGACAAAGAAAATGAGAGTGTTGGGAAGATTTGGTTTGTTGAGGAGTCTAATCACTCATAAACTATCAATTCTGGAAAAACACCTTTCAGATATGGAGAAAGCGAAGAAATCACTTAATGAAGACATGCCTAAAATACTGAAGGCCGCAGAAAGATCTTCTTTTTATTTGAATGGTATGATTCATGTTGGTCAACTCTTAGTAAAGACATGAACTATAGAGGCACAGATCTTGGAAACCTCTTTCCAAGATGTACTTCACATGGTATGAGTTTTTGATGAGTATTTGTGCAATTTTGATTTGTATAAAGATACTATTTATAGTACACATTTTCCATTCATGTCAAAGGGGGAGTAATAAGTATGAAAAATATACACTTAGTCAGTAGTTTGGTATTGATAACTTAGTCATTTTTTACTAAGTGTTTACATCAATGCTAAAGGGGAAGATTGTTGGCAAGTGACCTCATCATAATTGTTTATAGGTTGTCATTTATGGAAACACTACTTGTGGCATGGTCTCTCGGAGTACAATCTAGTTTTGGATATTCATTTTTGTAAAATTGACTAAGTCCAGAATGTAGTTTACATGGTATAGTCTCATAATTTTGGTCATCAAGCATAGTATATGGAGAACTAAGTCATGGGAGCTTAGAGGTAGACATTTTGGGATATAGTATAGCTCTAATTATGGTCACTTGAATTACAACATGTTGAAGACAAGTGAAGATAGTACAACAATGATACAGGGCATTTGAATGGTCGTGATGTTCAAGGAAGTAATTTGAAGAATCCAGAAGTGCTACATTGGATTTGGATTGGGTCCTACCCTAATTTTTTAGAGTATGAATGCCGAATATGGATTTTATATTTGGTTAAGTGTTGGACATGTTTTGTGATGTTCTTGTGAGATGGGTGGGAGAAATTTTTTGAGATCGACTATAAAAGTAGAGTTGTTTTATAATGTGAAGTAAGATATGGAATATGTGTGGAATGCGTAGACGCATTGTGATGTCAGAATCATACAGAATTTGATGCAAGTTATAATTGGGACTAATTAAGTATATGATATTCTTGTATGGTTCATTTTGATAAATCATTGTAACATAACAATATTTATTTGTAATCCTTGAGTAGTGTGCTTATTGTACACCCCTAACAAGGTTTCTATCATTTAACATGGATATGTACTAAATGTAGTATTCAGCTGATAATAGGGATAGGTCTCCTAACAGGGACACTCACTAAGATGAAAATGGTGATTTGAAATTCAAATTAAGAAGAGCATAAGGTTTCATCAAGAAGCTTAAGGAATAGATTGAACTTTCTAAGAACCAAAGGCAAGACCTTATGAAAAAGATAAAAGAGGAATCTGATAATGATTCATCTGATCAGATCAAGAAGTTTGAACAAGAAAAAGAAGCATTGAAGTAAGAACATGAAACTACTATTCATATGGCTAAATAAATTCAACAATATAAAGATGTGTTGTTCGTGAATCTACAACTCACGAACCTGCATGAAATATTAGTTAAACATACTTTTCAATCAAACTTTGAAAGATCTAACTAGGTTAGTCAATTTGAGAATAAAACCAAATTAAAAGCATCTCATTGGATCTCTATTTAGGAGGACTAAACAAATGCTCTCAGCTACAAAAGCATCCTAAAGTGACAAACCCTAATATGAGAATTATACTAATGATGATGAACATATGGATCTAAGATGCAAATTAAGATGAAATGCCCTATTCTATGCTCAAATTATATGTGCTCATGAATGATTTTTTCATTATAATAAGAATTCTTCAAGAATGCTTCAATGCTAAATGCTAAATGCCCAATTAAAGATGCAATTTGAATGTGAATTATGACTATAAAAGTGAATTGGTCACCTTAAACTGAGAAAATAATCCTATTTATAGGAATTCCCAAGAGTAGGGGGTGAGTTTGATTAACCAAGGTCAATGTAGAGTTGAGGTCAAGCTTCAGTGATTGGTTTCAAATAGGGGGACAAGATGACAAAAGGAGTGGTGAGGATAGAAAAGCCTAAATGAGTGGTGAGGATATCAAAGCCTTGGAGTGATTCATGTGCTCTTCATCCCTTTTTCTCATTGGCTCTTTGATTCTTTGTCCCCTTTTGTTGAAAGTAATTAGGATTTAATTAAATCAAACAGATAATTAAATTAGCCATGTAAGGGATTTTAATGGGTTGCATTTGATTTATTTAATTCAAACTATATAAGTAATTGATTTAATCAATTTCATAGTTTAATTAATCCCCTTTTATCTTTTTTTTTAAATTAATTAAATGGTTTTATCATTTAATCCATGATTTTGACTTGATTTGATCCCTTTTGACTTTGGTTGACCATGTTGGTTTTGGTTGACCAATTTAGGGTGTCTACAAGATTAAAAAACTAAAATTGAAGAGATCCTAAATAGTACAAATGTTTAGATGGGAAAGATGCCAATTGAACTTGATGACTACAGAATCAAGTATCATGAAATAGAGAAATACAACAAAATCATTAAAGGAGTCACTTGGGGGATTTGTGTTTCCTTCTCTCCTTAACCTTGATGAAATTATTCTAATTCATTGATCCCCTTAAGACCTAATATGACCAATTAAGACCTAATAGGACTACTTAAGACCTAATAGCACTAATAGGACCTATTAAGACTAATCAACACATCCTAAGACCCTTTAGGACAATTAGTACATCCTAGGACCCTTTATGACATATCACCCCTTAAGATGATCTATTAGAACATATATGACCCATTAAGACACCTAGGACCCCTTATGAGGACCTTTTGTGACATAAGATTCCTTAAGATTGCATAAGAACCATTAGTATGACCTATTATGACATATGACCCCTTAAGATTACCTATTACAACATATGACCCCTTAAGGCACCTAGGAACCATTATTAGGACCTTTTGTGACATTAGATTCCTTAATAACCCTTATTATGACATCATGACCCTTTAAGATGACCTATTATAGCATATGACCCCTTAAGACACCTAAGACCCTTTATTAGGACCTTTTGTGACATAAGATTCCTTAACAACCTTTATTATGACATGATGATTCTTTAAGATGACCTATTACAACATATGACCCCTTAAGACACCTAATACCCCTTATTACGATCTTTTGTGACATAAGATTCCTTAACAACCCTTATTAGCACCTTTTGTGACATAAGATTCCTTGACAACCCTTATTATGACATGATGACCCCTTAAGACCTAATAGGACCTATTAAGACCAATTAGTACATACTAAGACCCTTTAGGACCATTTAGGACTATTAGTACATCCTAGGACCCTTTAGGAATCCTTGTGTGATATAAAATTCTTTAAGAACCCTTAGGAATCCTATTATGACATAAAATACTTTAAGAACCCTTAGGACCCTTTAAGAAACCTAGGATGACCTATTAGAACTCTGTAAGAACCCTTAGGAACCTTAAGACCTAATATGATCACTTAAGACATAATAGGACCCCTTAAGACCTAATAGGACTAATAGGACCTATTAAGACCAATTAGTACATCCTAGGACCCTTCAAGACTATTAGTACATCCTAGGAACCTTTAGAACCCCTATTGTGACATAAAACTCTTTAAGAACCCTTAGGACCCTTTAAGACACCTAGGATGACCTATTAGAACTCTTTAAGAACCCTTAGGAGCCTTCATGACATATGAACACTTAAGATGACCTATTAGAATATATATGAACCCCTTAAGACACCTAAGACCCATTATTAGGACCTTTTGTGACATAAGATTCCTTAAGATTCCATAAGAAATCTTTGTATGACCTATTATGATATAATAGGTCTTATTATGAAATAATAGATCCTATTATGACATATGATCCCTTAAGATGACCTATTACACCATATGAACCCTTAAGACACCTAGGACCCCTTATTAGGACCTTTTGTGACATAATATTCCTTAACAAACCTTATTGTTTAAGAATTATTTAAAGTTAGATCTTCTTTTAAAAATTGTACTTCATTACATATGTTATCATTGTTAAATTTTGGAGAAAATCTGGTCTAAATGATGAAAACCCTGCTAAGTCTTGTTGTCTCCTTAGACCCTACTTTCAAATTTCTACCCTTTGGTGAAAAAAACCCTAGGTCTCTGGGTCACGTTATGAAATGAAGTTACCTTTTTGGGTCACTTAAAATATTTATATCCCATGTGCCTTATTGTTTCATGTCTGAGTGGGGCCATTCCTTGTTTATTTTTCCTAAGTCTCGGTGGGGTGATGAATTAATTTTTCTTTATTTCCCTAAGTTCTAATGTCCCCGAGTCTCCTTTTACCTTTTGATCGCCCGTGCTAGTTTATGTCAATCCAACGGCGGGATATTTCTCTCAAACTTGAAGCTGATGCCTTTTTACTTATCAAGGAAATACGACAAGCTGTCACATTTCTTCCTCTGATCTTGAAGGGCCCTCTTTTCCATTTGGTCTTCGATTATGTTAATGCTCTGATAGATTTAAATTCATCAATGGTTGTCGCGTCGCCTTAAAATGCAAGATGAAGTTCTTTATGGTTCAAGGCATTGCACACTTTTGACATGTGGACATCTGAGATCATGATTACAGGGTTATGAAGGAAATAAAGGATGGTCAAGTTTATTTTGATCTAATGCTCAGCACAACACCTTAGTGAGAAAGATGCATATTTTTAATGGTCAAGACAATATGCCTGTTCGACACGTGTCTCTATTGATGTCATGGATCCTGGGAAGTAAGAGGAAGTAATGGTCAGTTTATTTTATTTTGATCTCATGGTGGGCATGAAGCCTTGCGGTAAAGATGCTTGTTAGATAGTCTTCAAGCCATTGCAATAGTGCAACATGTGTCCTTTCTGGTCAGGTGGGACCTAAACTTTCAAAGCCGAAGGTAAATTAAATTTCTAGTAAGTTGAGATAGATCATGCAGTTGGCGGTTTTCCTTAAAGAAAAGATGATCAGGAGATAGTGATAAAGGCATCGCGCGTGCATGCCATGTGGCATATCTGATTGCCAACCTAGTTAATTAAAAGAAGATCAAGGACTCTATTTTAAAGTTGATAAAGTTTTTGATCTCGGCCATTGATGCTTTATTTTACGCCACCTGTAGCCATTGCAATCAGATATTTGAATTTTAAATTTGTTTCTCAAGGTTTTTTGACCATGGCGCTTCTTTTTGAGTTGTAGAGGCATTAATGTGTTCAATCTGATCTTTTGGATCAATTTATTAAGGTCGTGGGTGTCTAATTGACTCACTTGCTAATATTTTAGAGCTTCATTAATGTTTCTTGGTGGCAACTTAATGTTTTTTGATAATATTATGTAATATTTTAAACTTTGTTGCTTCCCTGTCTACTTCTGCATTTATGTGGTTTGATTCTTGGGTTGTGGTGGTTGTATTTTAGGGTTTTATTTTTCGCTAAAATGGTCCAAACTCATGGAAAAATTCTTATATATGTAGGCTTTTTTGAGTTCATTTGTAAAGATGGGAAATTTATGCCATAAGAAGGCTTGTTAGCTTTGCATGCTGAATTAAGACTATCAGTGGTCCTTTTGGCTCTGATTCTTTATGTATTGGATGTTTTAGTAATAAGATATGTCTGTAACCTCCTACAATTTATAAATTCTAATTGAATTGTAACGTCTTTGTTTTAGTTTCTTGTATTCATTTGGGTTAAGTGTTAAGGATATTTTGATCCATCACTCTATAAGGATGAGGGTCTAATAAGTTTAGGGTTTCTTTCATAGAGAATTAAAAATCCTTAAGGAAATTTTAGTGAGTAAAGAACTAAAGTGAATTGAATAATTACATCTACTTCCATGAAGTGTGAATTGAGTATGTAAGAGTTTAGTTCAGTGATCAATTGTAGATTTTACATTGATGTATGTTATTGTTAGGAATCTTTTCATCTAGAGTGGCTCCATACCCACTGGATAGGGTACTAGTTTGACATGTTAGATTTGTGGTTCTCATCCATTTTTATAAAATCTATTACCATTTACATGTTTTATACTATATCCACCATTCCTGCTTGCTTGTGAAGTTATTGAATATTAAGGGAAGAAGATAGGTAGTGCCCACCTAATTTTGTGGAGCTCAAAGTGCACAAGGTCTCATGAACTTGTTGAATGTTACTTATTCTCCTTTTTGAATCAGTGCATGGGTTTATAGAGGAATATGCTTGAGCTACAGGTATAAAAGGATCAACAAGAGAAGGAACTAACAGAAATAGCCGCTCTATTGGGGAGACTTAGCAAAAAGGACTTTTGAAGGCTTATCAAATCAAAGTGGAAATTGACCTATCCGCTAGGGACTAAGAGATAAGTTATTTTAATATTTTTCCTTAAATATTTGCAAAAATTAGAGGTGAACTCTCATATTTTAAAATCCCAAGTTTGTTTAGGTGGAAACTCTAAATTTGGTTGGCTAGTGTTTCAATTTGAGATTACATTTATAGTTTATAGTTTAAATCTTGTTTTAAGATATAAACAACATGAGAAACACCAGAGCATATATGAAAGAGCATCCAAAAGTTGAATTAGAGGGTGGGCTCCCAAATCTTGCTAAAAGAAATTGGTCCAAAAGAACAAACTCCACTAGTGGAACTTCTTAGAAGCCTAAGGTTTCAAATATAGGTCAACCTTTGGGTGCTATCATAGAGGGAAGAGATCCTTCTCCCATGAGTGTTGAATTACATGGTTTGGGCTTCTTTGAGAACATGTTTGATACTCCAGTCCAAGAAGGCATATCTCAAAAAAAGGTTGTAACTCAGGTTTAGTATAGAAAGGATAATGAAAGGAGAAACAATAGAGATTTCAGACCTAGAAATATTTCAAATTTAGATACTTCTTTCCAAAGCATAAGTAATAACCCTTGTCTATATTATGATCCTTATGAACAAGAAGTAAATAAAGGGGAAATAGATCTTATAAATCTTGAGGATTATACAAATTTCTGATATTACTTTACCTAATCCTGATATAATTTTTGGAAATAATGATGCTTTGAGAAGACAAATACAAGAACAAATGATTTTAAGGAAAATATTGGAAAAGAAGGAAGAAGAAATCATGGCAGATGTGGTTGAGAATGAGGACTTGAAAAGAAGGCTATCTCAACTCAAGTTGATGAATCAAGGTTTTGATCAGAATTATAAGGGTTTAAATAAGGATATTTTTGGTGATATGGATGCCAAGAGGAAGGAGTGTATGGAGAAGGAGACATTTATAAAAAAATTTAGTTGGAGAAGGAACCTGTGATCAGACAAATTTTTGATTGAGAAAATGAAATATCTTCAAGGCCTCTTGCTTCTTTACAAGATCCTCCTCCAGTTGGTATAATTTGTTAGAATAACTGAGAGGGGGGGGGGGGGGAATCGGNTGTTAGAATAACTGAGAGGGGGGGGGGGGTGAATCGGCAGCCTTAAAAATTATTCCAAAAGATCCAACCAAAAATGCATCTCTCAAATATAATACCTCTATTTATCTTACACTCCCAATTTCATCAAGATGTATGCCATAAGTAATCTTAACAAATATAAATTGCTCAGTAAGATATATTGTTTATATTTTATCAACTTTACCAAGTAGCAAAAAATAAACTTAGTGTTAGCTGACCAATCCAGTTTCAATAATGTGTAAAACAAAATATCAATGCAATGAAACATATACACATTTGATACATATATTTTAATGTGGAAACCCAATATGGGAAAACCCACCCGGGACCGGTAACCCAAAATATTTTCACTCTTCTGAAGTGAGCTCAGTGAAGAGCCAACCCTGTTAAAGGTTACAATACACACTGTTAAGTGCGACCTTGTTAGAGGATTTAAAACCAATAGTTTTTATTTTGACCTAGCACTCACTATGCTATCAACAAGAAAACCTTTTCATACTCTTGAGTACCTCAATATAATAACAACTGTTAAATCCCACTCGGTTAGGAGATTTTCTGAATCAATGGTTAAACTGATACAGTAAATGATCTGTTCAAAATACAACTTTGATTTGAAAATATTCATATCTATTGTTAGTCCAATAATACCTCTCTGATCAATCTATACTTTAGTTCCTTTTATTTCTTTCTTTATTCTACTTGGTGAATGCTCTGTCCTCTGTTGCTTAGTGTCTGCAAAATTCCTTGGCTCTGTTCTTGAACTTGTATGATCAGATTGCATGAAGACTTCTATCTTCACACAAAAGATACTCAAAATTCCTCTCTTTGATAATGAATTCCTTGTCTCTTTATATAGACATGATTAGCCACTCAATCTCCTTGTTTTTGTCATAGATCTCTCCTTGATCTGTAAAACTTTCCATAATTTTCTTTATCCCGTAAATCTTTCCTTTAGTTTTATTCTGTAAATCTCTCCTTGATAACTATGAATAAAAAACACTTTTAATCTCCTTCCTTGTTTTACCTTATCTGATCATTGATAATAAAACAAATAATTAGTCAATCCCTAAATTGTATCTCTGCCAGCTAAGCAATTTTGTCATTCTTTAACTCCAGTTATGCTCGGTCATCAACTTCAGTTATGCTCGTTCATTAACTCCATTTATGCTTGGTCATTAATTCCAGTTATGCTCAGTCATTAACTCTTGCTTGGTTACTACTATGCTTGGTATAAACTGTGAACTGATCAGTGTTCAGTGTCACTCGGTGTATATAGACCTTTTATGTTTTACCGACCATAAAAATTTTATCTCTTCAAATCTTCAAGGTTGTGACAATATGTCTATGAAAAATCAAACCATATCAAGTTGACCTCAGTGACAATACAATACATTAACTGATTTAATGTCTTGCATTTACTTTTGTAGCTTGGTGATCATCAACTTATCATGTTCACACATTCAATCAATTATAGTTCATCAATCTCTTCCTTTGGAATTGATGGCAACACAATATGAAATATGCAGTATAAAACATACCATAACATAACAAACTTATTGTTCTATAACCAATTCAAATATCCGAATCTTGGTAAGATATTCTAGCTCAGATTTAATATGTTTAATCACTAAAAAAATATTTACCATACAGCTCTCCCTGGAGATTTGATTCTGCTATTTGCTCTCCCTTTCTTCATTCCCTTGAATGGATAGGTGTAGTAAGTTTGTCTTCTAATTATGTCTCTCCCTTTCTTGTAGAATCTCTTCTCCCTTTTCTGGATAGATATGCAATGTTAACTCTCTCCAATTCTCTCCCTTTGATGGATGGTTATTTTATTAACAGTAACCTTTAGATATTCTCTCCCTTTGTGTTGTAGAATCTCTTCTCCCTGATGGATATTTCATTGAATCTTTCTCTCCCTTTGACAACAATGCCAAAATATATATACAAATTTGTAGTAGCCAACAATATCTCTGGTGTGTGGTTTAGATAAGTACCTTCAGTGTATTGATATGTCATTGCAGTCCATATCTTAGCTTGCATAAACATGATTAATCTTCTGATAATGTGTAGGCTAATTCAGTCTCCTAGTCAGCTTAGTGACTAGTAGACAAGGGAGAAACCCCTAGTCTATTCCTCAGGTATTCAAATGTATATTTTGGAAATAGTTTTGTGAATATGTCTGCTAGTTGTTCTTTATATTGTACATATGCCAGTATTACCTATTTCTCTTGTACTTGTTCCCACAAGTAATGCTACTTAATAGATATGTGATTTTTATTAGCATGCATCAAAAGATTCTTTGAAATGTTTATAGCACTTGTATTATCACAATAGATAATTACTTGGTCGAGAATTTCCTCATTCATACCTTTCAACAATTTCTTGATCCATGCAATGTTAGAGCAATTTGCCATAATAGCTACATATTTTGCTTCTCCAGTTAATTGATATATGCATCCCTGATTTTTACTTATCCATGTGACAACTCTATCACCTAGAAAGAATTCTCCTCCTATAGTGCTCTTTCTATAATCTATGTTTCTAGCACAATAAACATTAGTATAAACTTGTAGCTCAAATTTTCTTTATTTATTGTACCACAAACCATAGTCTTCAGTATTCTTCAGATATCTCAAAATTATTTTAACATCAGTCATATATATATATATATATATATATATATATATATATATATATATAATGTAAATGTGTGTGAGGAGGGTAGGATTGTTCTTTTAATCCCAAATTTCTTAAAGGGAAGATCCAAATTTATTAACCCTAAAGAAAGGATCAATACATAAATGAATCAACCTATTAAGGATATGGATTAAAGAGAAACCCTAATTCCAATTTTATAGAAGGGAATATGTGTATATTTTAATTGAATTGAATAGGAGAAATGTACTAAACTTTGAATATTGTAGATCTGAAGAATTCTATTTTCTGAAGCCTGTGTTGAGTTTCTGGAAAATATGAGACCAGATTTGGAATAGAAATGTAGAGACAGACAAAACTCAGAAATATTTTTCTATTATGAGATAGTTCTGATTTGTACCCTCAAGTCAATGTCACCATTTGCTAGAATTTTTGATTGTGCCCTAAGTCACAATTGACCTAAATATTCTCAGATTGAAATTCTACTTTTGAATCCTAGAAGTTTGCTAAAAACGGTATCTGAAACTCCATCCCAATCTTCTGTTTCTAACCTTCACCTGCAAGGAAAATGGTTTGTTTGTTGGAAATCGGGGTTTTCCGTAAGTCAAACCCTAATTTAGGAATTAACCTTGAAATCAATAATTGAAATAAAGAATGCTTTCAAGTAGTAGAAGTAAATCTAATAATGAGGCTATGATATTCAAATAGATATGCAATTGTATTTTGAATGTAAACAAGTATGTAGATATGAAAGTTTGGACTCAATTAGAAACCATAAACCTCCATGATTGTATTCTTGGAATCCACCTTGAAGAGAGAATGAATGAGTCTTGAGGATGCACAAAGGATCTTGAAGGAAGATCTCTCCACCGTGATGGATAGATCTAGGGTTTGAATGATGAATCTTGAATGCTTGAACCAAATCCCTTCAAAGGCTTGAAAGCTTGAATCCTTGATCTTCAATGGAGAACTTGAATGCTTGAGAGGAAGACTTGAACACTTTGAGAGCTTGAAAACATGTAGAACAAATGGATGCTTGAACTTTTTGATTGATGATTTCTTTCTTGATTTCAATTGGAGAGAATTAGTGCTTAACTTGAATTTTGATGATTATTGCTTCACACATGACATAGCAAAAATGAGAGGAGAAAAGTTCCTTTTATATGAAACTAGGGCACAATATTCTAGAGAGGATGAAATAGGATAATTAAATTCCAATTAAACCCATACCCATAGAAGAGGACCTATATTAAATATAATTTAATATTTTCCACTTCAGAACCCAAAACAGCCAACCGAGAAGCGGGAAATGAATTTTTGATGACCTCCAGTAGCCGACAGATTTCTAGATTTGAAAGGGGAACCCAGGTCAAGGTCAAGGCCAAGGTCATCCTTGACCTAGGTCAAGGTTGAGGTCGACCCTGACCCAGGGGGTCAGGACCCCTGGAAAACATGCCAGTTAGGATGGGAGGTGTCCGGAGAGGCCCAATCAAGGTCCTAAATAGACACAAAAGTGAGAGAGAATACATAAATGAAAGGACAATGTGATGGCGGTAAAAAAAATCCCCTAAGGAGGGCTAAACATTCTTAACATGGAAGTGCTTCAATTTTAAGATGATACATTAAGCCCTCACTTTAGTGGGAGTATGGAAATCGAACATACTCATGGTAAAGTTAGAAGAAAAACTTTGGTGGATCGCAATGAGGTATAATATCACTAAGTCAAGGACACGAGCCCCCAGACCAAGGATTCTAAATCAACATATAAATATATGGAAGTAAAGAGTAATCAATCATAGAAAACATATATGATTACATAAGTAAGACAAGAGGAACACAACAGATAGCATAGCTTCATGATCAAATCCTACTAGCATGAAAGCAAAACAAAGAAAAGAGAAAGTGATTACCTCTCCTAGTAAGATTCCCATCTTACCATGAATCACCAAGGAGGGAGATCCCAATAGGTTCACCCATAAACTTTTCTTTGTAATTGTAATGCGTCTTCTGACTGCTTTTAAAATATCCATAGATCCACATTCTTGTATCACTATGGAAAATGTATAAAATGTGTGTCTTTTCAGGATTTAGCAACTTATGTGCGTTACCTTCCAAGGATTTAGCATATTGGAAAATTTAAAAATGTGTATCTCTTCAGGATTTGGTAACTTATGTGCATTACCTTCTGAGGATTTAGCAAAAAATAAAAATAAAAATGTGTGTCTCTTCAGGATTTAGCAACTTATGTGCGTTACCTTCTGAGGATATAGCATGTTGTAAAATTTAAAATGCGTATCTCTTTACAATTTATCAACTTATGTGCATTACCTTCCAAGGATTTTTAAAATGTAAACTATTGTAAAATATAGTATAAGGGAGACCCTATATATGCCCCCTCCTTATCATGACTACCCACTAGACAGGATAAGGAAGAGAAAGAGGATACCTACTTCACAAGGTAAGGAGATATCCAGTTTAAAAACAATATATACTATATCCTTAGCAAAGAGTATTGAACCTTACCTCTAAGAACATAGATAATCATGAAATAGATATGTCGCATACGGAAAAAGGATCCTCAAAGAGGAAGAGATCTTATCATCAAGACCCCCACCATAAAGGAGTGCTTAGGATAAAATATCATCTTCTAAAGAAAAGAGGGACCCAAGATTCAATCATCTAGCCCCCCTACGATGAAGAGGAAGAGGAATCTCAGAATGAAGTAGTCAAAATCTAACCCAAAGAAAAGGCAAGAATTTATCAAGAGCATAGTTTGCAAAATAAAGAATAGGTGATGACCTAGGACAATCACCTCCCATATAAGAGGGTATCCATAGTCAAAAAATAAATCTTTATAAGTAAATAATGTTGTATGATAAACAAATGCCACTAAGCTAAGGAAAGTAGATCCTTAGATAGAGGAAGAAGGAAAATACCTTGCCCCCCAGGGGTGAAAGCAAGGGATATACCAAATTATATCAAGAGATATTTCAACAAAGAGATATCTTTACAAGACAAATTTCCTAGAAAAGATATCATGAATGATAATAAAGATTTATAGGGATATAATATAGAAAGAAGAACCAATTAAACTCAAAAAAAAATATATATGCTAAGAGAAAAATGGATCCTAGAAGACTAGGATAAAATGCCTCTTGCCCCCCAGTGAAGAACAAGAGGAGAACCATGATTTAACTTATAGAAGAACGAGGGGAATGCCCTATATCAAAATTATGAAGAAATTGTAATACTGCATGGGAATGAGATATAATTCCCAAATTGGCTCTTTCTCGAACATATAACTTGAAATACACACAATCAGCAAGTAAATGTTTATTACTATAATGAAAAGGACATCTGTATTTAGAGAGAGCATTTTTCAGAATAGGTTTAAAGATTTCTTTCTTAGAATTCATTAATTGGACATGCACTTTCTTAGCCACATCTTGAGGACTATCAGGGTGATCTAAAGAAAGTGTTGGAACAAGAACATGAAGAGGAAGACAATGGTTGAGATCCATTACCTTGATTGGAGGAGGTGGGAAACCTATACCATGTATATCTTGTTCAGGAGATGAATGAATCAGTTTTTTAATGTCTTTTTCATTAATACCAAGCCCTAAACCTTTATAGCCTTGTTTATCCACCATAGTATATCTGGTAGTGTACCTATCTTGCAAAGCTTTGATAGGAGGAGATTGATTATGGTGTTCATGGAAAAATGTTGTGTATGGTGGAATGATAGGATTAGAAGAGGTTTCCTTGGTTTTACCTTTAATGTCATCATGGATTGGATAGGGAGGGGAAGGTAAATGAAAGAATTCTCAAACATCATTATCATGAACCCTAGCTTGAGCCCCATCATAAATGTGGGAAGAACTAGGGATTGAAGATGGAGAAATAGAAATAGGAATATTTGAAATTGGATTAGGATTGATAGGATTAGGATTAGGAAGATTAGGAGCTAGATTAGGCATGATAGGATTAGGAAGATTAGTAGGTGGGGTATCATCTACCCAATTCTTCACATAATCCAAAAGAGTAATAAGTCTGCTGCAAAAATCCTTGATGAAAGTTTGGAAAGTTGGAAGACTAGTATTAGTTAATCTCAAAATAGCATAAGCAAGTGAAACATGAAGATTAACAAACATAATGAAATGGATGATACTTTCATAAATATCATAATTACTATAGAGAGATGCTAAAAGAAGCATAATGAGAAAAATAACCATCCCCCAAAGCATCTTGAAGATCTTCATAGTGAATGAAATGCAAGAAGTGTTTTTTATATTTTTATGAGTATGTAGATTTTTTGTTTTTGTATTTTAAAATGAAAGAGCATAAAAGAAAACTAATTTAGTATAAAAGATAATCTCTAAGGAAAAGAG
>MU226873.1:217085-230087 GCA_018584345.1 Thuja plicata
TAAATCCTTTAACAAGGTTGACTTAATAGTCATTTGTATAAATCCTCTAACAAGGTGACATTCAGATTGGAATGTTCTAAGTCCTCTAACAAGGCCACTCCTGATAGGGTGATTAAATCCTTTAACCAAGTCACACCTAGCAGTGTGTTATTGTAACCTTTCACAGGGTTGGCTCCTCATAGGGCATCACTTCAAAAGAGTGAAAACTTGGTAGCATGTTACTGGTGGTTTTTCCCATATTGGGTTTCCACATTAAATATTTGTGTCAACTTGTGTGAATGCTTATGGTTTTCTTTACTGTTATGTTACTACAAGCTAATTTCAATTGACATTAAACTGCATGATTAAAGTTGTTGATTTATGCTACTGCTACCGAGTAGATCTGAAATACAGAAATTTTTTATTTGCTACATCTAGACCTGAGGATAACTGATTCACCCCTCCCCTCTCAGTTATTCTAAATTCATTCTAACATGAGCTTGCTCTGTCCCTTGCTCATTGTTTGAAGACATTGATTGCTTGAACTCCCTGATTGTTGTATTGTGTGCCTGATTCATGATAAAATCTATTAATGTACCTAGTTGGTTATTTAAATCATATGAAATCTAAGTTTTGTGTCCTTTCCTCGCGCGGGAAAACTATTTCTTCATGCTGTTCACTGCCTTTCTTCGTGTGGCCAACTACAAATCCTCATGCGAAACTTGATGCCAGTCACTATTCCCTATTTCACGAGTCTGAGTTTCCTCACACCACTCTATGCATTTCCTTGTACGATTCTACAAATCCTCACGTGAGACAACATTTCCTTGCATGAAACTGCCCGTCAGTGAAGTCTTGCTGTCATTTTTGATCTGTTTTAGCTTGTTGTCCTATCATTTTCAATTTTTTGGGTTGATCCGGGTCAGATTGGATTACTTACCCTGCTGTTAGAAGCTTGTTTTGCTTAGGATTCTTGCGTTTGACCTCTTGGATTAGTGATCTTTGATTTCACAAGTGACCTTTCTTGGCGCTTGGTGAGCTATAAACCATTCTTGTTGAAACGATAAACCTTTAGATTCTTTGATAACACACCTGGAGAGTTTTGGTAGTCTCTTGTCCATCCACTCTCATACAATTTCAATCTCAATTTATATAATTTGGGTAAGACCATCCTCCTGATCCATATGTGCTAGGGTATTCACCCAAAGTTATTGGGCACCTCTATGGCAGTGTTGGCTTATTCCTATTTGCAATTTTCTATCTTATCACCTCTTTTTGGACAAGTTAATGCCTTTTCTATCCTAGTTTGGTACCAATGTCTCATAGGGTAATCCTATCAGCTAGTACTTTTTCTTTCATGCCAGTTACAACAAGATATCAAGCAAACCAAGGAAAATGACCTGAAATGGTTTTTAACCAATTACCCTTAGTACAAACTTTCCAAAGACATAAGGAAAAAGGAACGATATTTGATCAATCACCTAGGAATACTTCAGAAATTTGGTTTGATTCCAAGAGTCACCTTAGTGAGTTGGGTATCCCCTTAGCATCTTCTCACTCTTCTATGGATATGAGTTACATAATGACTCAGAGAGAGAAGGAAGCCATGGATAAACATTATGAGGATTTGTTTGCAAGGAGTGGACATGCTATTTCCTTCAGTGGTTCCTCTCATAATAGTAGACCAACCTCACCCCTTATTTTAACAAGATATTTGGATGCACATCAAAGGGCTGAGAGAGAGAAAGGTAAGAGACATTTTTATGATGATGAGTTATCACAACATGAGAAACAAGGGGATGAACTTCATGATTCTCACATCAATGCAACTTATACCAACAACTTGTTTCAACATTCAAGACCAAGCTCACCTCTTAAAACATCTACCAATTACATGAGCGATAGACTCAAGAGGATTGAGCATGAAAAGAAGGTATTACAAGATGAAAAAATTCATAAGAAAGAACAAATTAAACATCTAGAGTTGGAGAAACAAACTTTAATTGAAATGGAAAGGAAGGCCCTTCAATAGGAGCAAGCTAGGCTCTTGACTCGACAACTTCATGGTCCATTCAATTGTATGGATATTGGTGGTGGAAATGTTTCTCCTCCATCTAATACTCCTAGGACTCCAAGAAGTAGGAGACATTCAAGATCACCATCACGATCTCCAAGTCCTAGAGGAAGAAGAGTTTCTAGACATGATTATCATGAGAGACAAACTCCTCCTAGGAGCTCAAAGCCATCTTTACAATGTGCTCATTATGGTTCACAATATGGAGGTAGTAGCAAGAGTTTTGATTGCACCTCCCAAGATTTTATGCACATGCAACAAGAGCCATTCTTTCAACTGTATGTGGAGAAGTATGTGAAGCAAAACCAAGATAAGATCTTAAAGAGTCTAATTGATAATGGGGCTAAGGTCCCTTACAACTTTGATGTGGATAGAAAGATTAAGAGACAAGATCTGTCTCAAGAGGAGAAGGTGGATGAAATACAAAGATAGATAGCCAAGATGTCTACACCTAAGAATTCTTTCTTATTGGATTTGATTTGTCCTAATCCTTTTGATAAGAGTATTGACATGAAAGAATTTCCTAGAAAGGTTTAAATTCCTCAATATGACAAATATGATGGGAGTGGAGATCCACATGATCATGTGCAATAGTTTTATACCACTATTTTTGAGTTCCATCATGATGATTCATACCTCATGAGGTTATTCCCACAAAGTCTTAGGGGGAAAGCAATGGAATGGTTTACTAAGATAACTGCTCATGTTAAGACTTTCAAAGAGCTTGTTCAAAGATTTGTTCAACACTTTGCATACAATATTTCAAGATCTATCACTTTGTTGGACTTATGTAGCTTAAAGTAGAATCAAGGAGAATCCTTTGTTACCTTCTTGCAAAGGTGAAGATGAAAATGCACTTGCTATTCTAGAACTATTCCTAATAATGAAAAGATTGACATTCTTGTTAGTAATTTGGTCCTTGAAATGCGGTATGAGGTTAAGAAAATAGTTTTTGATTCATTTGACACCATGGTTGAGAGTGCATGCTGAATTGAGGATGTTTTGAGAGAACAGGGAATTTTGACTAAACATAGTAATAACAAAAACAATGGTCAAAACAACAACTCTAATAAGGATAAAGGGAAGAACCAATATTGGAATAAGAATAAACAAGTAGTCAATGATGGAGTTGTGGATTCCTCTCAACCTAAAGATCAACTATTCTCCACTTATATAGTACCGTTCAAGCTATAAAGCTCAATACATCCAATCAAAAAGAAAGTAAGCCAAGTTACCAAGGTAAGCCTACAAGTGAAAAGCATCAATTTGCAAAACTTGTTGAAACATATGGGGAAATTTTTAAGAAACTTGTTGATAGCAATCTTATACAACCTCAAGATGCTGTGAATTTTCATATACTTGTAGTTAAACCACCTTGGTGGAGGGAGAAAGCCTATTGCGTATTTCATAATGGTATTAGAAATGACATTGAACATTGCTACAAACTCAGGCACATCATTCAAAATCTCATTAAGAGTAACCAAATTACCATAGATGGATTGAACACCAACGGTGATCATAAAGAATTCAAGGAACCTTTGCCCAAATATGAAAAGGGGGAAACCTCTAAAGTTAAGAATGGCAAAGCAGAGATCAACTATACTTATACAGATGCAGAAAATACAATCAACATGCTTGAATTTGTGGAAGAAAATGTTAACATGATGAGTGGAAGAGATCCTTATGGTTATGATCTAGATGAAGAATCTCCTCCCACTTTTGATAGAGAACCTGTTGTGGTGCTATGGGGTCCCAACTCTAGAAAGTTGTCTCAAGCCCTTAATGCTGTTACCCGAAGTCAAGGTCTCGTTGTCATTAGAGGACCAAATTCAAATCAATCTGATAAACCTAAGAAAGTGGTGTCTAAGCCTGTTACCTTGAAGCCAATTGTCAATCCAAAATTGAACTACAGTCTTGTTGATTAGTTACAGAGAAAAACCGCTCAGATTTCAATCTTTGAGCTCTTAGAGTTGTCTCCAAGACATAAACAAATCCTTGAGGATGCTTTGCATATGGAAAATGTCCCCAGAAACTTAGATATTGATCAATTCCAGAATATTGTTAATCACATTGCTACCCCTCATTACCTCACATTTTTGGAAGATGATGATAAATATGTGAGCCATCCACATAATCTTTCCCTTCATATTGAGGTCATGATCCATAGAACCCATGTTAGGCGCCTGTTGATAGATGGGGGTGCTGGGCTTAATATTTGTTCTTTTAGTCTTTTGAAAGAATTAGGTTATTTTGAAGAAAATATAGATACCAGAAAGAGAATTACTATCAAAGCCTATGATGAGGTAGAAAGAAGTTCCAAGGGGTTGGTCGTCCTTCCTGTTAGGATTGGCCCTGTTCAAAAGGATATTTTGTTCCAAATAGTTGATGCTAGACCCCTTGCATATAATATATTACTTGGTAGAACATGGATTCATGACATGCAAGCAGTACTGTCTACCTACCATAAATGTGTTAAGTTCCCCTACAATGACATAGAAATTTGTATACCTGGGGATAACACTTTATCCGTTAATTCAATTTCAGCAGGGGCTCATGTTCCCCTCAATAGAGAAGCAGAAGATTTTGATGCTACCTTAGCAAAATGTAAAGACAAGTTTAAGACAATAGACCTTGGTATGGGGGGGTATCAAGTCAACTCCCTCACAACATTGCTAGTTTCACCTAGGTCTTATGGTAAACCTTCAAAAGAGATGAAGCCTTCCTCTTCAGCTATGACATTATTTGGCAAATTTGTAGAATCATCAGTGCCTATTAAAAATGAGAATGAGGAAACATTTGTTAGAGACTGGATCTATAGAGAAGAAAAGTATAAGCACAATGAGAACTTCTCTCCCTCTCCTAAGACTTATGGAAGGGGATATACTTTTGTCAAGAATATGGGCTATCCTGGGTATGGCCCTCTTAATCACAATTTGGATGCTAGGTCCGAACCTCTTGATCATGCTAAATTTGGCTGCAAGTCTAAGAAACTAGTTGGCATAGGATTTGAAAAATGCAAAAAACATACCAATCCTCTCTTTGAGAAGTTGGAGAGTGATGATGAACCAGAGTATGAACCTAATTTGACAAATCAACAAGATATGTGTGAAGATTGGGTCCCTTCCACTACTCTCCTTTGGAGAGATTCAGATATTTTAGCCACCCATGCATCAGTTGTAACGTTAGAACAAGAATCAGATATAGAGGTTCCTTTGAGAGCACGTCAAAGAAAGAATCTTGCTCATTTGATAGAAAGAGAAAGTACTACTTTTGATGAAACTAGACCTTCAACATCACGATGTCCCAAGCCTTCATGGTTTAAGCATCCTAGTCACAGTTCAGATACCAGTTCTAATGAGTATGAATGGGACTCTTTTTCAGAGCCCTCAATAGTTGATAGAGATGTTGATGTTATACAGACTTTTAGTTCTCCACTTGAGGTAGCCAACGAGCCACATGAAGGATTAGAGGTTTTGAACCCACATGTTTCCTTAGTGGATGATTCTTTGCTCATTAGGATGAATCCTAATTTGGGTAGTCTAGAGGGATACTTGATGGACTCTGACTTTTCAGTCACCAATGATACTATCATTCATATTTATAACCTTGAACCAGCCATTACCTTATCTTTTGTTCATCCTAACCTTATTGATTGGTCCCAATGCTATCAAGAACCTGAGATTTTAACATTCCAAAATGATTACAAGATAGCTTGTTATCTAAATATAATTGAGCTTTTAGTCTCTTCCACCAGCGAACCGGCCACCAGTATGACAGTGCTAGACATCAAGTACCTTAGTCACAAGATAAAGAGAAAAGAAAATAAAAAGAATAGGTGTTCTGATGGTGAAAATTACTATGTGGTGGTGTCAGAACCAAAAAAAGTAAAAATAAATGATGTATCCAAAGGTGAAAACCTCTCTGAGGCGCCTAAGGATGAGGTACTTGACCGTCTTCCTAGTTATTTTCAAGATCAATCTTCAGTGCTTATTGAGCCAACACAAGCAGTTAATTTGGGTACAAATGAGGCTCCACAGATAGTGCACTTGGTTGAGTCCTTGTCACCAACAGAAAAAGAAGCTTACACTAAGTTCTTACAGAGCAAGAAAATCAATTTTGCATGGACTTATTTAGATATGCAAGGGTTGGACATTAATCTTATTATGCATCACTTATCTATATCTCCAAATGTCAAACCAGTTAAACAAAAATTGAGAAAGATGCATCCTCACATAGCTCTTCTAGTCAAAGAATAATTAGAGAAAATCCTTGGAGAAAAATTCATAAGATCTATTGCTTATGCTGAATGGATATCAAACATTGTACTAGTTTCCAAACATGACAAATCCATTCGAGTTTTTACAGATTTTAGAGATGTCAATAGAGCATGCCCAAAGGATGACTTTCCACTCCCCAATATAGACATGATAGTGGATATGACTGTGGGTTATGAGATTTATTCTTTGATGGATGGTTTTTTTGGGTACAATCAAATTAAGATAGCTCCTGAAGATCAAGAAAAGACTACATTCACTTGTGCATGGGGTACCTATTGTTGGAACGTTATGCCTTTTGGATTAAAAAATGTAGGAGCTACCTACCAAAGAGATATGACAACTATTTTCCATGACATGATGAAGAATATGAAATATTATGTGGATGACACCTTGGCCAAATCTAAACAAAGAGATACACACTTAGATGATTTGGAATTAATTCTAGATCGCATGGAGCAATTTCAACTAAGGCTAAATCCTAAAAAGTGTGCATTTGGAGTCACTTCTGGAAAATTACTTGGTTTTATCATTTCAGAAAAAGGAATAGAGGTAGACCCTGAAAAAGTCCAAGAAATCATAGATATGCCACCTCCTAGAAACATTATTCAAATGAGGAGTCTTTAAGGATGTCTTCAATCTATAAGGAGATTTATTTCACAATTGGCAGATAGAGCTCAACCTTTCAACAAGAACTTACATAAAGGAGTTAAATGTGTTTGGAATGAGGATTGTCAAAAGAGCATAGATCAAATCAAGAAATATTTGGCAAATCCTCCCATTTTAATGCCTCCTATCCCAGGGAAACCACTTATTCTATACATTTCAGCAATAGAATCTTCCTTGGGGGTATTACTAGCTCAACTTGATGAAAATGGGAAAGAAAGAGAAATATACTACATTAGCCGTACTCTTGTTTCATATAAGGTTAATTACACTAGCATTGAGAAAGCTTGCCTTGCTGTTGTGTTTGCTTCCCAAAAGTTGTGACATTACATGCTTGCACATACTATACACCTCATACCCAAAATTTATCCACTCAAATATTTTCTCAGTAAGTCTACCCTCACAGGTAGACTTGCTAAATGGATGATGATACTTTCAGAGTTTGACATAGAGTACATTGAGAAAAAAACAATCAAAGGACAAGCTATAGTAGATCAATTGGTTGATTTCCCATTACAAGATGATGCACCTATCCAAGTTGGCTTTCCAGATGATCACCTCATGTATATGACTGAGAGAACATGGAAGATGTTCTTTGATGGATCATTTATGTAAAATGGTTCAGGAGCTGGTGTGTTGTTTGTTTCTCCTCATGGGTACACGATTCCTAAGTCTTGCAAATTATTGTTCCCATGTACAAACAATATTGCTGAGTATGAATTTTTAACAAATGGACTTAAGATAGCCATAGAATGGAGAATTACAGAGTTACACATCTATGAGGATTCACAGCTGATAATTAACCAAGTTAATGATGAATATTAAACAAAAAATGAGAAGATGGTACCTTACAAGAAAATGGTTGATTCCTTGAAACACTACTTCACATTTGTCACATTTCAGCAAATCCCTAAAGTAGAAAACAAAGCAGCTGATGCTATGGCTACACTTGCTTCACTTCTTCAGTTAGAGCAACATGAATCAAGATTTGAATTCCTGGTGGAAGATCTACATCGCCCTATCTTTGACTCCCAAGAAAGCCATATTATTTGTACCATTGTTGGTCATGAATCATCCCGTTATGGTGCCATTTACTCATATCTTCATGATGGCATTATACCTGAAACCTTTAACCAATCTGAATGAAGAAACCTTACCCAAAATGCCTCTCGCCATTCCCTTATCGCTGGTGATTTGTATAGGAGGGGTCTAGATGGAACACTTCTTAGGTGCTTAGAAAATGAAGAATTTGATCAAGGGTTAGTTGACATTCATGAGGGCATCTATGGGGGACACTCCAATGGTCTTGCCATGGCCCGAAGGTTGCATAGGGTGGGGTAATATTGGCCCATGATGTAGATTGATGTAGTATCTTTTGTAAAGTCATGTGAAAAGTGTCAAAAACATGGCAACCTAATACATGCTCCAGGAAGGGAGCTTATTCCTTCTATATCTCATTGGCCATTTTAGCACTGGGCCTTTGATCTTGATGGGAAGATTCATCCCAACTCATTAGGTGGACACAAATTTATCATCACTGCTACTAATTACTTCACTAAGTGGGTAGAAGATATCCTACTTTTTGTTGCCTCGGGCAAGACAGTCTCTCTATTCATTTTGAACCATATCATCTGTCGATATGGAGTGCCTTCCGAGATTATTACTGACAACGGAGGCCAGTTTAAAAATAAGGACCTTAAACAACTCTACGAAAAATTCAAGATTAAACAACATTTGTCTTCCATTTACTTCCCGCAAGGAAATGGTCAAGCAGAGGCATCAAACAAGACCATTCTTAAAACTTTGCATAGCACAGTGTGTAAGAATGGTAGAGATTGGCATTTATAGATAAATCCAGCTTTGTGGGCCTATAGAACGAGTATTCATACTCCTATTGGGGCTACTATTTTTTCCCTTGCATATGGTGCTGAAGTAGTGTTACCTTTGGAGGTTGAGATTCCTTCACTTAGAGTTTCTCTCCATGGTCTAGTTACAGATAAAGAATACTACACCATGAGACTTCAAGAGTTAGAACTTCTAAATGAAAAATGTCAAGCATCATTTGACCATATGAGGGTTTATCAAAAGTGCATGTCCAAAGCCTTCAACAAAAATGTTCACCCTAGAGAATTCCAAGTGGGAGATCTTGTCCTATATGAAAATCCTAAGAATCAACATCATAGAGATTAAAAGGGAAAATTTGAACCTAATTGGCTTGGACCTTACATCATTACAATGAATTTTGGGTTAGGTGCTTATTTACTATCTACAAAAAAAGGAGAGTAGCTCCCTGATCCTATCAATATCTTGCACCTGAAGAGGTTCTATCCATGATGCCCATTCTACCTGGGGGCATCTTTTGTACATATTTATTGATCCTTAAAAAATCCAAAAAAATGATATATTGTCAAAAATTCTAAAAATAAGAAAATGTCCTGAAAAAATGATCATCTTAGTGAAAACCTAGCAATAGGCGCTTTGATGTATCTTCAAAAAAAAAATTTAATATTCCAAAAAATATGAAAAACTCAAATAATTCAAAAAATTCAAAAAAATAGAAAAAGTGGCTTGGTGAAAACCTGGAAATAGGCGCCTTGGTAGCAAAAATTCAAAAAATTTATAAAAAATCTTGAAAAAAAATGGAAGAAAAAAAACTTTAAAAAAATGAAAATGAAAAAATTGTAATAAAATCCAAGTGGTGAAAACCTGGAAACGGGCGCTACTTGAGGCCTTTGCACCCCTATTTCTTAGTGTGTGTCCTTGACACTTAGCCTTTCTCCATCATGCCTTGTCTTTGTTGCCTTGGTTTGGAATTGGTCTTTGTCTTTGTCTAGGGGGCATACCTATGTTAGTTTTGGTCTCTTGGATGTGTTAGTCTTTAGGATGCCTCACAAATGGTGTTTTTCAACACCACCCCAACTGTATTTTTTCAATACAACCCTTGACATCGAGTGTTTTTCAACACTTCTTGGTTTGGTCTTACCCAGTTTTTTCATGTGGTCTTACCTGCATGCAAGTATTCAATCCTTATCCTAGGAACTCAGTATCAGTTAACACACTTGAAGTTTTAAACACAACACTTAATGCTTGAGCTATGTCATGATCTTTTCTTTATGTGTTGACTATTATTGATTTTTGTTGAGTGTCCTTGTCTAACAAGTCTCTCCATGATGCATAGCTAGAGGACTTCGGGCATGGGGCATGTTTTTCTTTGCTTCCTGCTTTATGCTTAACTATTTTTGCACAACCGTTCTACTGGTCATCCTGACCTCTATGCCTTGATGTGAGCGTGGTTTTTCTATAATAAATTGGGTAAGCTAACATCACAGTCATCTTGACCTTTATGTCTTCGATGCTTATGTTAGAATATTTCCACATTCTAATCCAATATCAATCACATTCATATCTTCATAGTTGCACTTGTGACTAGTGATGATTGTGTGATTTTTTGATGTCCGTTAATAATGGCCCAATGATGAAAATAATGAATGATGAAGACAAGAACCTATAATGAATGAATGATGAACACAAGATCCTATGTTTGTTTCTCTATTGCAAGTACACCTTTGCATTTTCATGTAGCTTGCATTGTTAGACCTCATGTTAGTTTGCATTTTTAGGCTACATTATGAGTTTGCGAGGGTTTCCTTCATCTTTTTTTTGTGGACTTTTAATCAACTGTGATCACGTTTTGATCTTCATTTCCTTATCTCCTTTCGTGATCTCAATCAAAATTTTCTATCTTAAACAGTTGATTGATTTTTGAGGCATTCTCTTTCTTAAGGCAAATTATCTTTCTTCTCTCCATTTCTTTCCACCTCTTCCAAACTTCTATCTTCCATTTGCTTTCACCCCACTTCTTTTCTTCTAATTCAAACTTGGGGAATAATCTTTCATGCTTGATGATCTACCTTGGTTCTGTGACCTTTATCTCTTTCATCTTACATCAAGAACCTTATCTTTAGTTTGATTTGATCAAATTTATCAATTTGTTGTTTCTCCTCTATCTCATTTCGATTTTGATCACAAGGGGGCAGTACCTATCAAACTTCAATCTTTGATTCAGCTTTATCAATTATATCAACCTTGACATGTCAATTACTTATATACAATGGTTTTGACCTTGTCTCTTTTTCAATTTGCTTATTTTTGTCCTGATGTGTTCCCAGAATGATCACACATCTGTGTTGTTTTGTGATCCCAAAATGATCTCACACGTCAACTGCATTCTTTGACTACATGTGTTCCCAGAATGATCACACATTTATCAAAGAGGGGCAAATGTATGCACCCTAAAATGGTTGCCTAGACTTTGGGCCCCATTTTATCATTTTATCATTTTATCAATTTCTTGAATCAATGCTTTGTGATATTTTCAATTCAAATCAATTTCCTTGGTCAAATTATAATTAATTCAATTATTTCAATATTTCCTAAGGTTTGATCATTTTTATTTAATTAAAAGATTTAATTTCTCTCTTTTAATAAAATAAAATTCATCTTATTTAATTAAATTAAATTCCTCCCATTTAATTAAATAAAATTCTTCTAATTTATTTAATTATAAAGAAAACCCCTCTTTTAATTAAATAAATCCCCCACTTAAAGCACTTTATTTGATGAAAAAGGAAATAAATCAAATTAAATTAAATAAAAATCCCTCTTTCTATCACATCTTCCTAAGTGGTGGGTTTTTGCCTCTTAATCATAGCCTTTGATTTTTGCCTCTTAATCTCAACCGTTCACTTTCCTTTAAAAGGAAACCTCTCCTTCTCCTTCTCATATTAGGTTTTCATAGTATTGTTATGCTGCAGGTTTGGAGAGTAATTTTGGAGGAGCATTTGAGCACTTGATCTTGGATATTGCAACTTCTCTCTTCTCATCTTCTTCTTCTTGCATTCATGGCTATTCATGTAGATTAGATTCATGTTTATTTTTCATAGATTAAACTTGCATTTGTATTTCCTTTCATAGATTAATCATGCATTGTTATCATTTAGATTAATTTCCTTTTTATGCATTACAATAATATAGATTAGATCTCATCTTCATGCATTTGAATCTCTCATTTCATGGTGTACTTGCATAGGCACTAACTAGGTCAATCTGAGGGCCTCCATTTTAAACCTTTGCACTCTATGACTAGAGAGCTATGGATCGATATTTGAGGCCTCATTCTTGAGAAACCTTGGATGGAATGATTCATCAAAGTGTGACACATTTTCATCACACAAATACACCACCACATTATGGTATGTTGTTGTCAAGACAGTGGGCAATAGCTATTGGAGGACATTTGCAATTAGATTTTTCATATGATACAATCCCTATTAGTGGGAGTGATGTCAAATTATATAGGGAGCCACGAGCTCCAGTGATAATTGAAAGGAGGGATACCAAGGCGCTTAATTATTTTGTGGATGTTGCCATGGAAAATTTTAGGATTGAGAAAGAAGGTTCCAAAGTTGAAAATCAAGACCCAATTGTGAAGGAGTCATAGTCACATCAAGATAAGATAAGGAAGATGTAATTTTATGGTGCATGCTCCAAAGAAGGATCTGGAGCTGGTGTTGTTTTTATGTCTCCATCAGGTATCACATTTAAATATTCTTTTATCTTAGATTTTCAATGCACAAATAATACGGTAGAATATGAGGCATTGTTATTGGGCTTAGAGGTTTCCATAAAGCATGGAATAAAGTTGTGAAAAGTATTTGGGGAATATGAGTTAGTTGTCTCCCAAATTAGATCCATGTATGCTGCTAAAAATGATTTATTGAAATTGTACAATCATGCAATATGGGATAAAATATAGTTTTTTGATGCTTTTTAATAGAATGGGTAGAGAGATCCAAGAACATTATAGCTGATTTCTTAGCAAGAATTGTTGGAAATAATCAAGACTAGCCAAGTTACTGAGAGGGGAGGGGTGAATCAGTAACTCTTAAAACTTTGAAACATTTCTGCACATGTATATACTTTGACCATTCATTTATTTAATCTACTGCA
>MU226873.1:251198-267777 GCA_018584345.1 Thuja plicata
TATATATATAATCATTGAACCATCAAAGCATACATAAAACCATATGTATAAAAGCATATATAAAAACATACATAGTTCTACATATTAAAACCATTGAACCATCAAATAGGTCCATCATATGTTTAAATATATCAACAAAGTATAGTCTATCTAATCTAGTGATGTAGGTTCTGAGGTCTAGTTGTTACCGATAGTCAGCTTGACTCTGATTCAAGGTCTCTGAATGGACCTTATAGGGTATTATCAAACCCTAACTTGAGGAAGTCACTAAGATCTTCACCTCAAGTTCTCTAGACCTGGTTCTCACCGTAAAGATACTATTTCATGCTATAGAATGTAATAGGATAGATCCACCCTCCAAGCTAAACTGACTGGTTCAACCTGAATAACACAATAATAGACATTGTACATGGAATCCATTACAAAATACTCAAGATGATTCTCCAAATGCTTTCTGTATTCAAAAAACCCTAATCTATTTCAAAATATAATGCATTCCTCTCTTCTGATTACTCTTTTTATAAAATATTTCAACTATATATGTATCTCTCAGAAAATATCTCTAAAATATCTCATGCTCTTCAACAATTTCAACCACCTTGCACAGAAAGCATGGTCGAGCCATAAATGACCCTCCCATCACTAGAACAGGTGTCACTATCCATCAAAGACAAAAATGACATGTTGAGAGCCATTCTGGTTGACCCAGCTGGTCACAAACGTCACATCCCATATTTCCTGGGCCGTTAACCAACATAACTAAGCAACATACCGCTATTATCGAGCACGAGTCCTGAGCGTCAAAATAAAATTTTCCCTCAATACCCGAGCGCCAGTGAACAACTTGAAATCCAAGCACAAACTTGAACAACATCATTGATCAATAACCCCGAGTATAAAGTGTAGCCTAGGAGACATTACCAAGCAACATTCTGGAGCATTCTGCGCAACATACCCGAGAAACCTAGAGTAAACCAAGCAAGATTTTTGAGTAGCATTACCGAGCAACAAAGTTGCCCAAGCACCAGTATACCTTAGTGCCACTTTACCAAATCTCGACAGCTAGAGCTTTAGTAGGATTTCCAAAGGATTATAAGCTACCTCAACACACACTTAAACTAGAAAACAACTATTTAGCAACTATGGTGTTTATTCATTGATTGACCTTGGTCATTACAAGAATGGTGGAACAAAACACCTTATAAACCAAAAATTATTTCTATCCTAGAAATGTTTCTAACCTTAGGGGATCTTTTACCATACTCCCCAAACAAAAAGAAATCAACTTCTAGGTGATTGGAGTAAGTTAGGATTCTTGCCTAACTTATTGAAATTAGTTTCCTGCACCCATGTAGCCTTTGAATCAGCTTGTCCTTGCCATTTTACCAGATGTTCCATATAGGTTTGCCTTCTAGTCTGCTTGGCAACTCTTGAATTTAGAATCTCTTCTACCTTCAGTTTTGGTGTAAGAGGTAGTTTGAGTGCTCTAAGATCCTTGGTATCTCTTGTGAGATCGGAATCTCCTTCTGGAGTTGGTCCTTTATAGGATACCAAATCTACCACGTTGAAAATAGGAGATAATCCTATGTCTACATGAAGATCAACTTTATAAGTATTAGACCCATATTTTTCCAATATTATACAAGGGCCTATCTTCCACATCTAGAGTTTACTCAAAAATCCTTTCTGCAACCTTTCTTTGTTTAGGTGAACCGTGACCAAATCTCCAACTTGAAATTGAATATCTCTTTTCCTTGTATCTACCTTCTTCTTGGTGTGAGTTGTAATCTCTATCAATGTTTTTTTAATTGAGTCATGGACCTCATTCATGGATTGATAAAAATATTCATCATACCCACTCCTCTCTGCATTGTTGACAAGATCCCTTAATTCACATATACCCCTGGGATGAATCCCATACACTATTTCAAAAGGGCTCTTTTCAGTGGATCTATTGACTGTATCATTGTATGGAAATTCGGCTTGAGCAAGTAATTGATCCCATGATTGTCCATACTCCTTGGTGAGGCATCTCAAAAGATTTCTTAAGCTTTGGTTCACCACTTCAATCTGACCATCGGTCTATGGATGATATGCCAAGCTAAAAGAAAGATTTGTACCAAGCTTCTGCCATAAGGTTTTCCAAAAATGACTCATAAACTTGGAGTCTTAGTATGATACAATAATCAAAGGTAATCCATGTATCCTTAATGCTTCTCTAAAGAATAGATTTTCTACGTAACATGCATCATGTGTGGTCTTGCATGGCACAAAGTGAGCCATCTTGCTAAACCTATCAAAAATCACAAAGATGTTGTCCATTCCTTGCTTGGTCTTCAGTAGTCCAAATACAAAATCCATACTAAGGCATTCCCATCGTCTATTTGGGATAGGAAGGGGCTGATACAATCCCACATTGGATGAAGTCCCTTTTGCCTTGTGACAAATCATACAAGTCTCTACATACTTTTGGATGTCCTAATTCATTCTTGGCCAATAGTAATACCTCTTGACCAATTCTAGAGTTTTGTTCAACCCATAATGTCCACTTAAGGAACCATTATGATTTTCTTTTACTAGGTTCTCTCTCATGGAACCTCTCGGTACATAGAGTTTTCCTCCCTTAAATAGAAGACCTTCTTGAAGACTATACTGTGAATACTCACTATGAAAATGATTTTGATACTCTTGACATACCTTGTATGTTGCTGCAAAGTCTTCATCTGCTGGATACAGATCTTTGAAGATTTCAATTCCAATACTTCTTAGTTGAACTTCTTTCACTATGAGTAACCTTCTACTCAATGCATTGGGTACCTTATTCTGTACTCACTTCTTATGCTTTATGGTGAAAGTATAGGATTGTATATACTCCACCCATATCATATGCTTATGGCTTAGTTTATCCTGTAAACTTAGAAAACTCAAAGCCTGATTATCGGTAAAGACAACAAATTCTTTGGGAAGGAGATAATGTCTCCATTTCCTTAGTGCTTGCACTAATGCATACAATTCAAAATAATATGAGGAATAATTCCTTTTTTCATCACTAAGATTCTCACTATGAAAGGCTACTGGCTTTCCTTCTTGAGTCAAAACTGTATCGACAACAATTTTACTAGCATCACACTCCAAAGTAAACAATTTGTCAAAACTAGGAAGTTTCAATATCGATTGAGTCGCTATCCTCTTTTTCAGATGCTTAAATCCTCCATCATTTTGTTCATTCCATTGGAATTTGGCTTTCATACCTCCTTTGATGGTATCTAAAATAGGTGCACTGGTTTCACTGAACTGTTTGATGAACTTCCGGTAGAACTGTGCTAAACCATGGAAGATTCTTACTTGAGTAGCTGACTTCGGTGTAGGCCAATTCAAGATTTCTTCCACCTTTCTGATATAAATCTTCAGTTACCTTCTAAGATAACAAAACCTATATATACCAACTCTTGCTTCATGAAATCACTCTTTTCCAAGTTGATTGTCAAATTTTCTTCATGCAATCTTTGCATTACCATTTGTAGATGTCTAATATGATCCTCTTTAGTTTTTTTGAACACTAGGATGTCATCTAAGTACACTACAACCCATTTTCCAATGAAGTCCTTCAAAACCTCATTCATCAATCTCATAAATGTGCTTGGGGCATTGGATAACCCAAAATGCATAACAAGCCATTCATACAGTCCTTCGATAGTCTTAAAAGAAGTCTTCCACTCATCTCCCCCTTAAATTATTATCTGATGATATCCACTCTTAAGATCTATCTTGGAGTAATACCAAGCTCCACCAAGACAATCCATCAAATCTTCTATCCTCAATATTGGGAACCTATATTGAATAGTTATCATATTTATGGCCCTAGAATCTGTACACAATCTCCAAGTACCATCTTTCTTTGGGGCTAGTACTGTAGGAACATCACAAGGAATTATGCTCTCTCTAATCAATCCTTGGTTAATTAGTTCTTGGATTTGGTTAGAAATATCTACATTCTGTTGTGGGGTCATCTTATAAGCAGCTTTATTTGGAAGTGAGGCTCCTACAATAAAGTCAATCTGATGACTAATAGATCTCTTAGGTGGTAGGATAGCTGGTTGACCATCACTAACTATGTCCTGGTATTGAGTTAACAACCTTTGGATCGCTAAAGTAAACTCTTCCCTCTTATTTCCCTTTTCACTTTTTGGTTTTAAAAACAAGAAATTCCTACTCCATCTTATTCTTCTAATGTCTTTAAGAATTATTTCTCACCGACCAACAATAGGTTGGGACCTTTTTCTCTTCTTTTTCTTCTTCCAAGGTTAACTGTACCCTAAAATTTATTCCATTCTTCTTGAAGGAATAGGAGTTCTTAACTCCATCATGCATTACAACTCGGTCAAACTGCCAAGTTCTACCTAATAGAAAATGACACGCATCCATGGGTAGGACATCACACCAAAATTTGTCCTTATACCTTCCTATGGATAATTATATCCAAGACTGTTCATTGACTATTACATGTTGATCTTTATTCAACCAAGTAACTCTATATGGATTAGTGTGAGGTATCCTTGTCAATTTTAACTTCTCAATAGCTTCTAAAGAAACTATATTATCAACAGAACCTAAATCTATGATAACTTTATAGACCTTACTCAGTACCTTGCAGTTGACTCAAAACAAAGATATTCTTTGGATTGGCTCTTCTTTGATGGGTTCTCTGAGGAGTTCTCTCCAAATGATCAAATTCTCTCCCATTTCTGATCCTATAGAGACTTTTGCAGTCTTGCTGCTAGAAGACTCTTCTTGCACATAGTTATTTCTTTTCTCTCCTCCATGTGAAGTAGAATTCTTTGTAGGACACCGATATGCAAGATGCCCAAACTAATGACAGTTGTAGCATTTCATTGAAGAGAAGTAAGATCCTCTTCCTTGGTTATTATTTCTTCCTCTTGAACTATTATTTAAACATCTTCCCCGGTTGTAAACACCTCTAGTGTTGCTAGATTCTCCTTGGTTTTCTGTGAGTTTGGACTCACTCTGATACTTAGCATCATGATTCATTCCTCCATATCCTCCTCTATGACCTCTATTGTCTCTTCTTCTGCCTGTACTATTTGAATCATGATTCTTCTTGAACTTTTCTTCTACCTTTAGATCTAGTTGATAGAATTGGTGTACAGTCTTGGGGCTTAAGAGACTGAGTGGATATTTTGATATCTTTCCACCTTTAGGCTTTCTTCTTCCATCACATGTGACCTTAAGCATAGCTTATGAAACTCTTCTATATAGGCATTGACTTCTAAGTCTTTCTACCTTAGATTCTGCCTTTTCTTGTGTAACTACACTTCATAATCATCAGGAAGGTAAGTTTCCTTCATCTTTTCCACCATACATTTCCAACTTGTTATGTGGTTCTTTCCTCCTTTTACCCTTTCATCTTGGAAAAATTTCCACCAAGTGAGAGCAGTTCCTCTCAATCTTGTCTTGGCTATTCTGACTTTCTATGCTTCAGTAACACTATCATAATCAAAGTGATTTTCAAGACCTTCTATCCATTCCATGATTAATTCTGGATCCATCTCTCCACTAAATAGAGGCACACATTCTAAGGACTTAACACTCATATCCTTCAATGCTTTCAAGAATGGATCTTCTTGAAGTATAGGGTCTGGATCTGGGATCATGTCCTCTTCGACCACTAATTTACCCTTCTCATCAGCTTCTCTCATCATTTCATTGACTACTGTAGTTCAAAGCTACACTTCTTCTAATTTGCATGCCATTTCGGCTAACTGTTCCTTCAGGAGTCTGTTCTCCTCTCTTTGTTCTCTGACATCTCTTTCCAGCTCTACATTGGACACCATATTGGATGAATTTACAGACTCTTCTAAAATCACACCCAAACAACACAAGCCCAATTCTCTAACTTGATCTAATACCAATATGATGTAGGTTCTGAGGTCTAGTTGTTACCGAGAGTTAGCTTGACTCTGCTTCAAGGTCTTTGAATGGACCTTATAGGGTATTATCAAACCCTAACTTGAGGAAGTCACTAAGATATTCACCTCAAGTTCTCCAGACCTGGTTCTCACTGTAAAGCTACTATTTCATGTTGTGGAATCTAATAGGATAGATCCACCCTCCAAGCTAAACAGACTGGTTCAACTTAAATAACACAATAATACACACTGCACATGGAATCCATTACAAAATGCTCAAGATGATTATCCAAATTCCTTATGTATTCAAAAAACCCTAATCTATTTCAAAATACAACATGTTCCTCTCTTCTGACTACTCTTTTTACAAAAGCTTTCAACTATATATCTATCTCTCATAAAATATCTCCAAAATATCTTGTGCTCATCAACAAATTCAACCACCTTTCACAGAAGGCATGGTCAAGCCATAAATGACCCTCCCATCACTAGAACAGGTGTCGCTATCCATCAAAGACAAAAATGACACATTGAGAGCCATTACGGTTGACCTAGCTGGTCACAAACATCACATCCTATGTTTTCTGGGCCATTAACTGACATAAATGAGCAATAGACTACCATTACCGAGCACCAGTCCTGAGCATCAAAATAAAATTTACCCTCAATACCCGAGCACCAGTGAACAACCCAAAATCCAAGAAACCCTGAGCAACAACCTCGAGTACCAAGTGTAACCTGAGAGACACTAGCGAGTGACATTCCCGATCATTCTGCACAACACACCCGAGAAACCTTGAGTAAACTGTGAAAGATTCCTTAGTAGCATTACCGAGAAACAAAGTTTCCCAAGCACCAGTATACCTTAGTGCCACTTTACCAAATCTTGGCAGCTAGAGATAGTTGGATTTCTAGAGAATTATAAGCTACCTCAACACACACTTAAACTAGAAAACAACTATTTAGAAACTATGGTCTTTGTTCATCGATTGACCTCGGTCATTACATGAATGGTGGAACAAAACACCTTAAAAACTAAAAATGCTTTCTATCCTAGAAATGTTTCTAACCTTAGGTGATCTTGCACCATCTAGAGATATCAAGTAGGTCCTAACACATGAAATACATATGTAATAATTTTTAGAGAAACTCAAGTGGTTCAGACCTTTCATGGAGAACATGTAATATTCTCTCATGATCCTCACTATCTAGTCTCCACTTACGACATCCACATTGAGATTTAACTAGATGGAGACAAAGGGAGGTGGAAAATACTAGGTGGCTATATTGAAACACCTTATTGTTTGGTTGGTAATCAACAAAGTGAATACCATATTGAATTAATTTGATTTTCCTGAAATATGTTTCCTCTGAAATAACTGAACCTGTAGCTCACAAATTTTAACAATATAAATTTAAACAAAATAAATTAAAAAATTGTTAAAAGTTTGAAATTTTAAATTTACAAAATGAGTTCAATATATTAATGGGAAGTGTGTAATGAGAGGGGAGGGGTGAATCACTACCTCTAAACTTTTGTATCCTTTAATCAATTAACCTTTGTAATCAATTATATATCCATTCAATCTGATCTATACTGTCTTGATGTGAGTTATATCAATTCATAACATTCACATACAAGTGAACATTCATAGAAATATTCATGAAAGTAATTGACACATAACACAAGATATTATATTGTAGAAAACTCCTGTTAGGAAGTAAAAACTGTGGTGGGGATGACACCCACAAAATCTCCACTATTTGCAGATTGGAAGGGGCCAGTTAAGGCTTACAATTTGATCACTTTGATGATCTACCTGGTTAAGAGTATCAGTGGAGACTTGTTAAAGTGTACTCTGTTAGGAGCTTTAGAGACACTGTTAAGTGTGCATTCGGTTAAGAGATTTGTAGTTGGACTGTTAAATCCAGCTTCCCTGAAAGGATTTTTACACTTTTCTCCACTTGTTTGAATGATAGAAAATTAAAAATTGACCTGGTAAATATACTCTCCTATTTTTGATATAGATCCATTTAAGTCTACATGAATGAAATTATCACCTAATGTGATTGAGTAATACCTTTGATTCTCGGTAGCCTCTATTCTTGGTTCTTGCTAACCAAATTCACCTTTTATGTTCTCATTCTTGAAACTTTCAATCTGATCCATAGATGTGCTTGTTGGCTTCATTCATCCTCTCTTTCATATTCAAATCCTTTTTTAATGAATGATTGCATCATCTATTTATAAGATAGATTAACATCATCATGTTTCGAGAAAAACAATGTTAACTCTAAGATCAGGTTTACAACTTGTACCTAGATCTCCTAGTCTATATGTTTTAAATTAGTTAGACTATTTAAAGCACTCCCATTCATGTTTCTTGTCCGTAAGTAAATGGATTTAAAAACAAATCAAAATCCTATAAATAGAATAATCTTACTTTATCTGACGTGGAAGTTAGATCCACTTTTTGCAGGCTACAACTGACTCTCGGTTACTGACGGTCGATTATGCTTGACTGTCTTTCGGTTTTGTTCTGTTAGTTTCACTTTAACTATCTCATTAGTTTGTACTTTATCTTTCACATTGGGTTCCTCTTTATCTTTCTACTTTGCAATTTTGGTGCACACACAAATTTGTGTTGTCGGTTCTCTTTGCACTTAGTCATCTTTGGTGATCTCTTTATATCTGATTTTTGGTTTGATCTTTGTTCTGTCTTTCGATGTAATCTTACCGAAAGTGTTTTTTGCATACTAATGACAAATTAATGTCATCAATCTCCCCCTTTGACATTAGTATCAAAAACTGATATCTGCAAAATAATAACAAAATGTTAAGTATATACAACATATATAATCCTTAGTCATTTAATGACTCCACCTATGTATTTGCTGGTATATCTGTACATATGATATCTTTCCTTCTGTGGCTATACATACATATTATTTTCCCATATGAATATACATATACATATCTTTCATTTGTTTTCCATTTGCCCATATGAATGAATACATATCATTTCCCCCTTTTTTGATATTAAGCGCAAAGGTCTATACCTTAGAGCTTATCAAAAAAATGGGAGTGCAAAGACTTCATGTCTTCAATCTTTTTCTCTCAGTGTTCTTTTAAGTTTTCTAGAGTCATGTGCTCGAGTGTGATCTTGGAGTGCATGTCATAGATGTTGTCTGCTACACACATATCGGGAGTTACTATAAGTTTTTGTGTTAAATTGATGTGTTGTTGGAGCAGTGTAAGGTTCGGTAGAAGTTGAGCTTGGAGCTTGGTGACTTCTTCCCTGAAATGTGTCTCTGCTTCCCATAGTTCCTGCCTTAACCTTTTTATCTCCATGATCTTCTCATAATGCAAATAAATTTCATTGTCTCCATTAGTGGTTAAGCTTTGAGAACTGTTAGCTTTTGAATTCCCACTTGAACCGAAGCTCAGCCACATCTACTCATAGCAGAAAACTTAGAAGCTTGGAGGCACGAGCTCCTCCTTACATGTGCACTCACTTCTCAGGCACACCAAGCTTCAGACAAACCTTACATGGATAACAGTCATGACACAGGGTTTTTGGTCTTCGGCAATGGGTAATAGACCATCAAATTTAATGCATTGAGATGATGATGTCATCAGTTTTTAAAAAAACCCCAGCCTTCACCATATGATTTTTTGGATTGATAGTCTATTTTCAAATGTTCATATCTTGCTCTTATTAACTCCTTTTTTCGAGCATTTTTTTTTGAAACTGGGTAGAATTTTGCAAGGATCATAGTCGTGGAGTTAGTTTTTGATTTTGATATCTGGATTGATCAGAAATTACTATTTTTTGTGACTGTTACTGTCTAATCCTCATTTTTGCAGCTTTTGGAGCCTCGTACGGGCTCATACGATCACTTTTCTCAGTGATTTTTTTTTTGAAATTGCATGATTTTCTGTGTACTATCTGAATATGTACTTTTTTTTCTCATTTGATGATTTTTATATTGTGGAATAATCTTTGGCTTGGTCATTTGTGATCTTATCTTTTGCATACAGCCTAACAGTGGTTTGCAGAACATTACTCAAGAAGAATTAAACTCAAACTACTCACGAATTGGTTTTGTAGGTTGCCTTTGATCGATAGAGCGCAAAACAGTGTGCTTGCATCTTGTTTTCAATTTCTTAAAATAGGAACCCGCATGCAGGATTTATTAAACTGAACATTTATTTGCTATTTTAGGAATGACAAAGATGTCAGGAAACTATGCTCTCGCCCTGTTGGGATGATCAGAAATCCAGAAACACTATTGTCATTCTCTCATTCTACTTGAAGTGTCTTTTAGTTTTGTAAATCCTAGGAATTGCATGGATGTATCCTCTCCCCTCGCCTTCGTGGATCTTGGGTGTAAGAGAAATCCATACAAATCCTTTAGAGTGGCTACCTCCTGAGTGCTTTAACAGAGCCGGTGAGAGTGGATTACCCAACCGGTAACAGGCTAAAGCCAAGCCCTTCCAAACCGGTATATAAAAAATGTTAGTGTGAGTAATGTCAAAGTGAACAGGTGTTGAATGCGTTATACTAGGAAGAAGATCTCCCTCAGTACCCTTGTGGTACGTTAAAAACTACAAAACGTAACTTTTGTAGGCTGGGAGGCCTCCATAACGGAGCTAATCTGCTGCAAGTATAACCACCTGAATGGATGTCCTTACTACAAACCTTGTTCTAGTATCCAAAATCCCTTTATCTATTGGCACGAAAGGTTAGAGATTGACTAAGATGTCCCACACTTTCACGGCTCTTAGTAGAGACAACAGTCCCTTAGGAAGTGATTACCCTTGGGATTCGAAGCTTGGTGTGCCTGAGAAGTGAGTGCACATGTAAGGAGGAGCCCGTGCCTCCAAGCTTCTAAGTTGTCTTCTATGAGTAGACGTGGATGAACTTTGGTTCAAGTGGGAATTCAACAGATATTGCCCTGGCTATCCTAGGATTTTGGTGTGTCTATTCTTTCTTTTTATAACAAAAGTTATGCTTGAGTGTCTTGCGTGGGTGAAGCATCAAAACATTCAAAATGAACATTCAAATCAAACGTCAAAGTGATCAATGATTCAAAATCTGCACTTCTAGGTGTTAGCTATCAACTCTTGTCTGAGTTTCTGCATCTGTCATCAAACTTTGGAAATCTATCAACTTGTTGTCCGAATTGCTATTCTACTATGAAGGTTCTGTCTGAATTTTCACAAATCTGTGTTCTCATCAACATCATCACTACTAGTTTGTCTTTGACTACAATTTTTTGATAGTCTGACTCATTGTTGTTTCAAAATCTTATTTCATTGTGCTAGTCCAAGGGACTTGTTATCTTATCATCTTTGTCCGCACTGTCCTTATCCTAATTTGTGAGAGCAGGTTCGTTAACATTGACTCAAGATCGGAGTCATTGCTTCTCTCTCTCAGTTGGAATTTATCTCCTTTGTCCTTTGGTCTTGGACTTAATCAGCACTTTAGATATCACTTCAGCACCTGTCAGTCAATCAACTAATTCATCATACCTTCTCTTCAATCTTCTAAGCAAGTGCACCAACCCAATCTTGTAATGTCTAAAAGAAAATGAGCTAAACCTTATGGTCCTAATAATGCACAAGAAGAGATCCTTATGGAAGCTCTATCAAAACAACTTCAAACTATGAAATCTAAAATCCAAGAATTAAAGGGAGAAAAAGATACACCATTCAATAAGTCCTCATCAAGCAAAAAAGTATCTAAGCACAGTAAACCAATCTTTGATCAAGCAACAATTTATGACCAACCTATCTTTGATCAAGAGAGTGAAGGGGAATCTATGATAGATTTAGATGAGATTCTTCTCTATATGCAAGAGGAAGACCTTGCGTGACATGAAGAATCTTTACTCCTAAGTCAAGAAGATTCCACTTATCCTTTAGAGAAAAACTTTACTCCTTTAGGACAAACTTATGAATCAACATTGGACGAACTTCTTCATAATGATCTCATCACATTACCTCAAGCCACATCACATGGATGAAGATTCTTGAGTAACTATTGTGCATATCATCGACACAATGAGCATAAAACTTCATCTTCCATGGAGTTGAAACATAAAATCCAAGATCTCATAGATGATGGCATAATCAAAGTGAGAAATCCTAATGAATCATCTAGTGAAGATAATGATATCAAGCATGATCAATATCAAGAATTCATGTCTAGCTTTGGTTCACATACCACATCTACTTCTTCCATCATTTCTCCATCTCCTAAAGTTTCAAAACCAGCCACACCATCTCCGTCAAGAACTTAACCTAATGACGACTATGTATACTCTCAAGGACTACCTCTAAAAGAGATCCAAGCTAATATGCATACGACTGCAAGTCCTTCTCAAGCTTCAAAGATCATATACCGAAAGCATCAATGTGCTTCACTACTTATCATGCCTACTCCAAATGATTGTCCATCAGCATGTCAAGATTCATTTATGCATATCAAAACTCCTACCTTGTCCTTAGAAGTGGCTCCATGTCAAGAGGGAAATCCAAAGTGTGAAGAAACTAATATCAGTAATGATCAAGATCAAGCTACCATTCATCCTTACCCAACAGTTGACCAAAGTCACACATCTCAAGAGTCCCATGATGACTCTATCGTCCCCTTCCATTTCTTTCAAGAACATAACCCTCCATCTCCCAAGAAAGATCAAGATATCCTTTCTGGCATCTCTAATGGGCCTATTAAAAATCAAGAGAATGGTACCCTTTTTCCACCATCTAATGATCCTTGTCAAGATCAGTGCATCCCATCATCTCCTTGTCATGCTCCTCCATATGCACCTCAAGAAACCATAACTCCTCCAAATCCCTTACAGAAAAATGAATCCACTCAAGCTTCAGATGCTCTTATCAAAATTGCTCATATAAAAGCTTCTCATGCTCCTATTGACATAAATATGAACTCAAAAGAGAAGAGCCTTGGTAGTGCAGCTCACTCTAAAGATGTTGATAGCCCTTCCACACCTTATATCCCTTCATTCAAACATAAGCATCAACCTTCTCCATCCTCCAAGTCCATTCTTGGTCCCTATATCCCAAAGCTGAAACCATCAAACCTTCCATCTATATTTTGTCCTTATATCCCTCCATCCACTAAGCCTATAACTACTAGCTTGTCATCCACTTATCCTATCCCTTATCAAGATCAACAAAGACATCCATCCTTGAAGTATCCTTATCAACCAATCCATATCAACCAGTCATATCAGTCCTATTCATCCACACTCCCTAAGTCTTTTGGAAGAAATTTGGATGTGCAACGAAGAAATAAAAAATTCAAGAATCCACTTACATATGAAGATCACTATGTCCCATCTAATCGACATGTGACTACAAAGAGACCACAAGGGTCCACTCAGCAAAGAATAATATCAAAGAAAACATGGGTTCCTAAATCTATCATGGAAGAATTGTGTTCTAAATCCAAGCAAAGAATAACATCAAAGAAAATATGGGTTCCTAAATCCATCATGGAAGAATTGCATTCTAAATCATCCAAAAGTAAAGGAAAATTAAAAGCTACGTGGATTCCCAAGCCTATTCAAAAGGATTTGGATACAAAAAGAAAATCAAAATCTATGTGGATTCCCAAGTCTCTCTTAAAAGGCTTGAACAAAAAGGAAAAGTCAGAGTTGGCATCCAAGCTTCAAAAGTCTTCCACTGCATCTCCATCTAAACATCTCCCATCTTCTAACTCCATCTTGGGTCCTCATGTACCAAGATCCATATCCATTCATACATCAAAGCCTCAAACTATTCCATCTAATTTTCCTTCATCCGTCCACTACCCTTCAAGGTGTGTGTCAATGTTGATCTTATCACCATTTCCATGTACCCCTACGCAAACTTTTCAATACCCTATCAGCATCTTTGAACATACTTTCAGTGGCCTTTGCCTATCATATCATATCTTTTAGAGGAGCACTATCTAACGAGTAGAAGCTTAAGTTCCTCCATAAAATCAAAATTATAAAAAGAAAAAAAAGTGCCTTGGTGAAAACCTGGTAAACAGGCACCTTGGTAGCAAAAGTAAAGATAAATCAATCTATCCTATGGTGAAAACCACTTCTAGTGGCACCTTGGATAAGTACCATGATGAAAACCTGGCAAACAAGGATCATGCATAATTCCTCCTTCTTGCACTCTTCACTTGGGGCAAGTTCCTTCCATGTCATCCTATCCATCATATCTTACATTGAGAAAGTCCGTGAACATCCATGTTCCTTATGCTGATCTTGACAAGGTTGAGCCTATCCATGAGCATCATGTATCATGACATGCATTATCCTTTACATTAGCCTATTCACTTTCTCTCATCTATTATACCCTATCATGATCTTACTTATCCCAAGACTATCTCTGAGCATTCCTTCCATAATGTTCACTTATAGCCTCCATCACCCCTTATCCTAATTGTGCTATCATAGCTATATCCTATCCTATCCAGCATTGACCCCTTGGTCTTGATCAAAACTAGAAAAACAAGTTCTTATCAGTCTCTTGACATGTCCACTCTTTTGGACCAGATAAATTTCATGACATCTGGTCATTATCCTATATTCTATCCAACACTTCTCCCTGAGCCTACATTTCTATATTCATTTTTCCCTAGCTTGGGTAATCTTGAGGAGACTGTCCTTGAGGGTCGCATTCACCCTCTCCATCCATAATTGTCTATTCTCCTCATCCATCAAATTTCTAATCCATCTATAATGACCTCCACCTTGCTAGACATTGGGGGCAAACCAATGTGATCTTGCTTGAGATTGGTTAATCTCTGAAAAAATATAAAAAGGTGAAAAATGATCCTGAAAAAAAAAAAAATCTAAAAATCGTAAAAAGTCCTAAAAAAAGGATCATCTTGGTGAGAACCTAGCAGTAGGTGCCTTGATGCATCAATCATAAAAATCAAAAAATGATAAAATACAAAAAAAATTTTAAAATTGAGACAAAGGATGGCGACAGAGGCATGCTTACCAGGTTTTCAATGATCACCTCAATCAATCANAGGCCCTATCACTTGGGGCATCTCAGCTTCATCACATCACATCAAGTTGAGATTATCATAATCACAAACAACCCAATCAATTGTCTTATATGGTGATGGATACACTCGAAACCAGACAGATCGGTCTTAGACGAGCTATTCATTATTGAAACCAGGCACATTGATAAAATTGGCTTCATCACTTCAAATCAAGTCAATTTCTGCTAAATAGAATCTTTGTCAGGCAGCTGGTGAAAACCTGGTAAATAGGTTCCTCTTATACTCAGTGCTCCATCTATCAATGCTCAATCTTGGCATCAATCCTTTGCTTCAATTTGTACATATCTTTCAGTCACTTTCGTGACACTCTGGTTCTTCTGAGAAACCTCTTGGCTTGAAACCGATCCAGAGTCATAACCTGGGGGCAATCAAATCAGATTTGTCCTCACAGTATGAGTCAATTTAGTTATCACCATTTTCTACTTGGGGCATGGGTCCCCAATTTGATCACATCTTTGGCTTACACCAGAGTCAGTAATCTTGTCATTTCTGAAGGAAAACTCACTACTAACACAAACAGGTGTTTCTCAACACCACAATCAACAGTGTTTCTTAACACTATCTTTGGATACATCTATGTTTCTTAACACACATTGGATATCACAAAAATTAATAATAGATTGATAGCAATCAAACACAAAGCACTCACAAGCACAACGGTTTTTCTCAACACCCTATACCTATATACATTTGAAAACTTTGAAACTGGCTGAAGTATGTTGAACTTCTATTTGTATGCTATCTATTTTCATTGATTTCGTAAATCTTTTCTTTGTCTACTTCTTTTTGGTGTGGTCCCGATGATCTAGCAACATCAAATAAATAGGGTGTATGTGGTAAGAGCTCTTGCATTAAGGTGGAAAAGCCTCACATCCCTCGATCCTCTTTATTTGTATGCCAAGGTGAGGTCGGAACTATCTCCTTGTTTGTTATTTATCTGCTTGTTTACACAAGCGCGCACTCATGGTTATCTTGGCTTTGAATGCCTAGATACTGGTGTACTCTTGCAACATCAACTGGAAATAATGTTCAGGTCATCTCAGCTATTATGCCTTGATGCTTATGTTAGTTTCCCATATCTTATCGGATGAAAGTCATATTCATATTCTTATGGTCGCAGTGGCACCAGTAAGGATTGTATCGACTCTGATGTTCCAAAAATTCTCAATGATGAAAATTTTCAATGCTAAAGCTCGGTGACTACACCTTAGGTTGCATTCATGTTTGTTTGCATCTGCATGGTGATGAAATCAGCATAATAACTTTATCTCTCTCCAATGTGAAGGATCTGAGATTCTAATCGATCAATCTTCTCATCGTCAAGTGGTCATGACACCCCTTGCTCAATCAACTATCCTGATTCTATTTTCAGGATCGAAATTGAAATTTGGATTTGACCACTTGCACAACCAATAGAAAGCTCCCATGCTTTTCTTCTAATCAATCCACGTATCTTACTTATTGGTCAATCTTGGTCAACATGACCTCTCATCAAGTATAGATTTTGTCCTAACCACGTGGGACCTCTTTCTAAATCAGATCAGTTTCTTC
>MU226873.1:277853-297055 GCA_018584345.1 Thuja plicata
AAAGAGTTACATTGAATTTATAGGAAATTGTTTCTCATTTTTGGGTGAACCCACAATAGTGGGTTACACCTTTTTGTGTGAATGGACACTAAACACTACATTTTAAAAGAAAAATTCAGATTCGGATGCATATTGTCATTAAATCATTTGAAATCAGAAGATGAAGTAAACTAGAGTCTTTTAGGACTTTCTGTATATATATATATATATATATATATATAATTGATTTGAATAGTTTTTTTTCTCCTACCAAAACTTCTATGTTTATGAAAATGTCATTTTCAAAGAGTTACATTGACTTGATAAAATGATTTATGGAAATGATTGATAAAACATCTATGTTTATGGAAATGATTTAGTTTTGTAATATCCATATGGAGGGCATGCAATTGGTTTGATAAAATTATCATGATTATTGCATATTTTATGAATATTTGAAGTTGAGTAAACCGTAATTTTTACATACCTTGACTACATAGCTTATAATTTGTTGTGTATTTATCAAAATGAATTTTTTTTATAGAAAGTAGACTCGACAACAGAGGGAAATGTTATTTTTCAATTTTTTTCTCTTTTCTATTATTTTTCATTGAACGTCAAACTTGGAGTTTTATATTTGATAAAATAGCTACATTCGATGCACGTCAAAAAACATAGGCCGAATTAATTAAAAAATTGTCAAATCTATATTCGTTAAAAATCTCATTCAGAGTACTTTTGTGATGCAAAAGTATGTCTCCTTATTGTTCCATTTTGGCCCTACGTTTGAGCCCCGAAGCCATGAAAACTTCAGACTTGTGTCAACCTCTGCAAATGGCCTCTAATCAGAGACTTTTGATAGAAACTACTTTCAATAAAAAGTAGTTTCAATCGAAACTCCTTTCTACCAAAATTACTTGACTGGAATTGCCCTTAATCAAGGACTTGTTGATGGGGTTTTGCTGACCGGGTCCGCCAACAATCATAAGTTGTCACCGGGTACCGTACATACTGGCCAAATCCGCCTGCAAAGGTTATCCGGGGAAATTAGATTCCTCAGGCCTTCAAGCACCTGGGTGTCGGGTCACAACGGTGTAGGGCTCGGTTGGGAGAAGTGACTATTTTCAAGGGGGATAGCTGATTTCTTCAACTCATTCTCTCTAGAGATTCAATATGGTAAGGTTTCCCCTAGCATTCTACACTTGACAAATAAAATGAAAAGGATCCTACAGGGTTAGAAACACTTCATCTAACTATAGTCATGTTTAAACGTCCAGAACATCAATAATACTCTGACATACTACACTAAATAGCGAAGAAATACACAACCATCAGTTAGAATTTCATCAGTAGCGAGGAGAAAGAGGTCGTTGATCTATTTTAACATATTAGAGTAGTAGACATAAAGAACATAAAGCATGAAATACCATTAACTCAGAAGTAGGAATGCCAACAACATCATTACAAAGAATTCTTCCTTCTTCATTAATATCTCTTCCAGCAAGCACTGGTGCATGGTACAGTGGTGGCTCCAGGGGAGCATCTAACTATTGAAAATAGAACAATGGAGCATTGAGCTCTGTAACTAAAAATGAGAAATTGCCTTTCTATTATGTGTGGACAATAAAATCATCAATTTTTCCGACCCTTGGAAATGGGCTGGTCTAGCTATTTATACAATTCTCTTCTAACACTAACCCTATTTTACATCAAAATTCAATAAAATATAATATCTGGGGGCCGGTACTATCTGCACCACCCTACGAAAGACCTTGAGATGGAATAGGTCTGCCATGTCAGAAGAATGAGATAAGAATATACAGTGAAAGAATCAGCCTCGAGAAGAGAGCCAGGAAGGAGAAGGAAGAAAGTAGGTCCCCTGGGGATCGAGGCTACATGCCTCATAAATGGGAAGTATGGCAACCTATCTCCAATGCGCTAGGTGTACCTCTGAGCGGCGCCTCGAGAAGACCATCCTGTCAGAAGACCAACTGTTGATTCGACGCCCCCTTGATGTAGCCAACCACCTTCTGATAGCCTTTATTAACCACTTCTGAAAGTGACCGGTCGGCCTTGGGGACCGGGACATGGATCACTTGAAAGAATACAAAATTTTGGATCTGGGACTCCAGGATCCGAGAACTTACATCCCCAAAAGAATAAAGAATACCCAACATTTGAGTTTACCCTGGCCTCCAGAGAAAGCTCAAGGTTGCTTATTATCACTGAAAGCCTAGAGGAGGCAGAACATGCCATCCTCATCAATATCTTTTAAGCTGGCCCTTCAGTACTTAGCCACTTCAATTTGTTCCCCCAGGTCCAGAACATTCTCTTTAAACTCATCAGCCATTTTTTCCACGTCATGGCCACTAAGTACCATGCGAGTTAATTTTGTCATATGGGCACCATCTATCCCTTCTGAGGATTGATACTGGGACTTCATTATTTCATCAAAACTCCCCAAAAATGAATCTTCTGGGGTACATGTATCTGTGCTGAGGGGGTCGGCCCCAAAAGTCTTTATTACAAAAGACTTATATAAATTGAAAGAATATTTCATAGCGTTGACCTTATCTTGTAGAGAACCTACCAGTTGCTTGATTACCTCCAATGTGAGGTCAAGTCTGGAGTGTTGGGTTCTCACAAAATCAAATGATTCATCCCCCAAAATTCTAGATTCAGAAATCATATCCTCTCCTAGGCTAAGGAGTTCTTCGAGCTCCACCTTCCATGCCTGATAAATCTCGGTATCACCCTCCCACAGGTCAATGAGAGTCTCTTCCTAGTGTATGACATGCCGGGCCATATATAAATCTGGGAGGGTGGATACCAAGAAATGCCAAGTGTTTCCTATCTATAAGGTGACCCACTCATCCACTGCCTGGGCATTCTTCTTCATTATGCATAGGGAATCTATGTCACTCTGTGGTAGATCTTTAGAGGTGGAGGCCTATTGGAGGAGCGGTATTGATAGGTCGAGCTAGCTCAGTGAGCAACCCCATAAGGTTTGCATTTTTTTCCTTCTTTGCTTTGAGCCTCTGGGATTCTTTCTCATAACGAGCTTCCACTGCCCTTGCTGCCTCCTTCAGCAAATCCACCTCGCCCTGCTTTCCTCTTTTACCCAGCGATACCTCTGCAATGTTATAATCTCCAAGTTCCGTGGTTGCTTCATCGGTGCCTGGGGGAGGTGTTGCCACAATGGCAACTGTTTCTCCACCCGGCCCAGTTTGAAGAGTATGAACTGTCTGGGTTTTCTTGGCCGTTGGCGGGGCCTAGACTTGGGCCATCATTTCAGCCAGGGAGAGAGGAGTTACAGGAATGGACTGAGCTTTTCTTTTTCTGCTCTCTATCAGCCACTGAGGTGGTAGGGGTGGCCTTCCTGCTAGAATTTTTTCCCTTGATTCTTCCCCGGTGTCCTGGGGGTGTTGTTCCTCAGTGGCATGGACCTCATTTGTCCTTCTCCCTGCGTCTTCTTATTTCATAGCAAAATTTTCTTCATCAACTTCCATCTCCTCAGCCTTGTCCTCCGTGTCGATTTCTCTGTCTAGACTTTGGTAGGCTTCCTCAGGGAATTCCTCTTCATACTGCTCTTCTTGTTTCTCTTCTTCTACTACTGGGGCTTCTTCCTCTGTTGGTACATCTTTTGGCAGTAAGGGAGGTGTTGGGCTGAGATTTAGAGTTTGGGCCGCGGTAATCACCTGCCCAAAGGGTTCTCCCAGGAGTGACCCTCGGAACATGGAGGCTGGGGTTACGATTATTCTCGAAGGTCCAGTTCCCCCAGCAGATGCCATTTGTTCACCCTGCCTTCGTTGGTCCACTCCCGGACCCTGCATCACTTGAGATTCGGAGGCAATCTCCGGCTCTGGCTCTCTTTCTTCTTCCTGCTTTTCCTACTCCTATGTAGGCTTTGGTTCAGGAGCTTCTTGCTCTGCAGCTTCTGGTTCTTCCCCTGGGACTTCTGTCCCTACCTTTCTATTGTCACCTTGCAATTTTTCAAACTTTTCAGTTGCAAATACATCATCAAATTCCTCTTGTGCAGGGGGACTGGCCAGGACTTCTGCAGGCTTTGTTTCCTTCTCCGGCTCCGGGGAGCTGGAAGAGAGGATTTCTACTTGTTGGGCTTGGGATGTTTCCAACCCCATCTTTGCCTTAGGCTTCTTGTTAAGCCTCTTCTTTCTTTGGGTAACCAAAGGTGGCCCTGCATCTCTTATTTCTGCCACTTCTATGGGATCCACCCCTGTTGCCTTAACCATTAAAGCTGCCAGTGACGGGGAGGAAGAGGGATGAATTGGCCCAACCATGAGCGGTGGAGTGGCTAGCCACCTTATTAATTTTTCCCTCATCTGCTGGGAGACTGCCACTAATTTTTTTATCTGTTCTTTGATGGGGACTTCTTGCAGAGGAGGGGTTGTATCTATCTCTTTACCTTTATCATCTCTCTGTGAAGAAGTCCCGGCCCCCGGAGTCAATTTTGGTGTCGGCTGGGCTGCTCGGCAGGTACTTCTAGGGCACACCTTCTTGAAATAGGTGTGACTTCACTTGACCACATCTTGAGTGAAGTCCTCAATGGTGGTCCCTTCCTGGGCGTCCCAGTTTACTGGTGGAAGAGTTCTTGTATTGATCCCCTTTGCCTTATACTGGGGATCGGTAGTGGGGGCGGCATCTGAGAAGTCCGCTTGGAACCTCTGAAGCTTCAACTTTTGCATCATTCCAGCCATCATTTTGACATAGTGCCTACTTCACACCCCCACATCGTCTTGGCAATCTGCTCAAAAATCCTCCATATGGATGTGATGGGGCTCTGAAGCCTCGAGCAGTGCCGTTGCAATCTTTCCGTGCGGATCAAAATTATTCCACGCTAAGTAAAATTCCCCCAAGTTGTAACTTTTTAGTTCATTGTTTGCCTCCTTTGCAATGGCCAAGCTGCATGTGTAGTTCCCACAGGTGATTGGGAACGGAATGTTGGGTATCTTTTTTAAGGCAAAGAGGGCATGCACCTCCATTATTTGCCTGCATTATTTCAAGAGCATGATCTTGTCCCCACAGTGTTTGGGAAACAAGTAGGGTTTCTCAGATAAGCCGGTGACCCTAATGTAGGTGTGCTATTGGAACTGAATGTAATAATTTCCATAACTATGGACCAAATTCATCGCTTCTAAGGATAGGAAATATCCGGTGTCCTGGGTGGGTGTAAGCAGATGATAATAAATGAACGCATCGTTTACCCGACAAAAATTGGGGAAGCTGGCCTCCCATTGAACTTGTGGGAAATGGCCCCATGTTGCCTTTTGTCTTAGGCCAATCCTAAGAATGTCATCTATAAGTAGGTCATGGGCGTGAGGCCTCTACTGTGCTAGGGCCCAGAAAACATAAGAAGACATGTAGAATTTCTTCTTCCTGTTCAGTTGAAGGAACTGGGAGTCAACATGGTTGGAAATTATTGTTACCTAGTCAAAGTATCCTCCCTTGGTGGAGATGTCGAGGAGGAAGTAATACATCCATTTAGCAAACTCTTGGGCGGAGGGTTGCCCAAAGACCCGGGCCAATGCTATCATTCCCATCTGAATGCTCTCTTTGAACTCGGAGTGGGGAATTTCTATCTTCATCCTTTTGGGGTCCCTCTTTGGGACCTTGAGCCAATGGGTATTCATATATACCTGGGTGGCATCCTCCAGCTGTGTGAATTGGGCCAAGGCATCAGTCCTTGTAACCACTGAGGCCTTGGCAAATTGTGGGATTCCCAGTCCTGCCTGGAATGTGACTGGGTCGAGGGATACCAGAGGAGTAGGGTATCCGGTTGGTTCCGCGGCTGCGAGCATGACAGCCTAAACAAAAGAGTTGTAGTTGGTGGCCAGTGTCAAGATAAGCTCTGGAGATTACACCGAGCACAGGAAACAAGCTACCTTGAGGATTCTGAAGTCCCCAACATTGATTGCTAACTGATCTCCAGCCTATCACTGGATGTACATTATTTTTACCAAGGCCTACATCTCTGGCCATGTTCGGACGCTGGTGTCGGTAATAAGTTTGACTTTGGACTCAATCTTTGAGCCCATAATGACATTGTCTTGCATGAATTTCATGGTCAGGGGCATCTTCTCTAGGGCCTTCTCCATATTGGACTTTACTACCGCCCTGGTGGCTGCCGCGGAAAATAGCTCTGGACTTCTAGGTGGAGAGGATGCAGATGCTTCAGACATGCTTAGGAAATGAACTCTGGGAACCTGCGAGACAGCAACTGCTAGAACACATTAATCAAAATAAATATTTTGGGGTCCAGAAATCTTACCAACGCAATGCTTTGTTTTCCTGAAAAGTTAGTTTCATGCAAAAGAACTAAAAAGCACACGCACCATAAACTTAAGATTTTATCAAACACCTAGGTTCGGGGATTTTATCACACTTGGTAAAGACACGGGATGGATGATGGTAGGAGACCCAGAGCCTGGAGAAGTAACCGTTGGTGAGGACGTGTGAAAAGGCAAGTCATCAAGCCCATGTGGGTGCCACGTGCATAGGTATTAAATGGAAGTTATGGCGATGACGGCGGAGCCAACTGTCCGATCGCATGAAAAGTGAAGGCCACTTGGCTAGAATTGATTGCGCGCATGGGACATAAATGAGGGTCTGACTGGTTTTATGGAAGAGAGAGAAAATTGCCTTTTTGAAACTGGTTGATATCCGAGTTTCAAACAAGTGGTTTTCTGTCCTGAAATGAGTTCATAGGTGGAAAACTAGCAACACAAGCGACTCGACCAGCTTGTCAAGCCACCTGGAAGGATATATATGAAGGCCAAGGGATATATACATGGGAACAGAGGGATATATACACCAAATATACACAAATATACAATGCGAAATGATGTCCGTAGGAAATCGGGCAAGGTAGAGTATATACAATCATTTACATATTTTACAAACCGACCACTTCTGCGCAGAGGGCGGACAACCCTCTGGCAGAGCCGACCCACCAACGGGCGGCAAAACCAGAAAATAGAAGACAGACAAAATGGAAAGATGACAAATGAAAGCAAGACAAAGAAACACCAAACAAATGAAAAGAAAAGAGGCAAGAATAGAGTTACCAACCTGAGAATGCCGAAAGGTGGAGGAAATGAAGAAGCTACCACAGGGGCTATGCAACAGCTATAGTTCGTCAGACGATCACAACCGCCACCATGAAGCACTCACAATTGCCTGATAAGGACTGGAAGTGTTAAGCACTGATTATCACTAACTCTCTACAAATTGCTTTGTAATCACTTTGAAATCGCTCTGTAATCACTTTGAAATCATTTTGAGTGCTCAAAAGTTTTAATCGCGGTAAATGTGAAAGTGACAGATAAGTTCTATTTATATCCGTTGTAAAAAGGGTAATCCTCCTCCTTTCGGAAATCTCCAGACGAGAAAACTTCTGGACCGGGGATTCCCCGTGATGATACCCTTAAGAACATCATAGCGAAGAATCTTGGAGTCCAGAGTCTGGTTCCCAATGAAGAATGACCTCCAAGATCAGAGTCCCAGAGGCGAAAAAGAAAACAAACAAAATACAACAACGTGCAAGAAAACCCCAGAGAAAGAAAAACAAAAGTAAAAAAGACAAGGCAAGAGCCGCAAGAAAAAACAAACAAAAAAGGGGGACCCAACATTTTGTACACAAAATGTAGGAATAGGGATGCAGAGCATAACAAATGGCGACTATCTGGGACAAATGCCTTAGCGCATTTGAGAACTATAGAATCTTTGGTTAGAAAAATTGGAACAAGCCACTTTTCAGAGCCTTTGATAGGCAAAGAGCAACATATCTGAGAGAATCCAACCACACGGGAATTAGTCCAAAGTCCTTCATCAGTGGTGTCGTGTGTGCTTTGGAATGAAATCAAGTTGATGACCTTTCAGAGGAGTAGAGAAGAGGCACTAATTACATCAAACCAGTCGTCAATGTGCTTGTTTCCCCCGGAGACCGGAGTTTCATCCCGCTTTTCCTCTTTTGTTATTTTGTTTGTTTCTAGGTGGGGAAGGCGGTACTTCTTTCACCATTAAGCTTAAGCTTAGCTAATTTCAATGGTGGTACTTCTTTCACATGTCCACCTATATTTAGATATTTGAAGAGGGGATAAAACTCTGGACCCAGAAAGTATTCCTTAAAGTTTCAGACCTGGGTCAACCAACTAGTACAACTGATCTACCCTCAGTGTGTCTGATTACTTGTTCCTTATATTACTTGTGTTCACTAATTACCAGAATCTCGGAGACAACACCCGATGGAGATTGCTCAAAATGTGCCATAACCTGTGAAACAACCCCAGAGACCGTGCCGACTCCACTATGCTAAAGATAGATTCTAAAGTTCACCATGCCGTAGACATCGTACCGAAAACCAGAATTTATGCGAAGCATCCCAGTTCCTGCAAGACAGAGAAAAATGCTGGGACCCAAAAAGAAAACTGAAAATAAAAATAAAAACAACAAAAGAGGACTGCCCCAGAGGACATCCGACAAGGCTATTTACAAGACGGGGTACCTTGCAGCGAGGCACCCGGAAGAAATATTTATAAGAGGAAGGCTTTACATATAATACAACTTTAGAAAAACTTACCCTATTCAAAGTAGTGTTTGAGAAACTGTCCATTAACGGGCAATGCGACAGGTTCCCCAGTCAGGGTGTTAAGGCGGTAAGTATTTTCCCCGTAGATTTCTGAGATTAGGTATGGTCTGAGCCAGAGCCGTTGGAACTTGGTATGCTTTCCTTTCTTCTCCCGGGCCTTGTACCACAATAGGACCAGATCTGAGATCTGAAAAGCCTTGTATTGGACTCTTCTATCAAACCATCATTTTACCATTGCTTGATGACACGCAAAATGTTCTAGGGCTACATCTCATTGTTCTTCCATTCACACCAGATTTAAGAGCCGAACCTCCACGATGTTGTTCCTGTTGCTAAATTCCTATATAAACTATAAAACTAGGATTTGTAAGTTAACTGGGAATACAGGGTTCTGACCATAAACCAGATGGAATGGGGATGTTCCCAGGGCGGCCTTGACACGAATGCTATCTGCCTAGAGGGAAATTTTCAACTTTTGATGCCAATCCCAGGGATTCTATTCTAGTAGGTGTTTGATCACTTCAAATAGATTTTTGTTCATTGATTCAGCAACGCCGTTCCCCTAGGGATAGTAGTTGCTAGAAAACTTCAAAGTGATCCTCCGATTGTAGGTCCATTCGAGTAACTGTGCTAAAGAAAATGCCAGACCATTGTCACACACCAAAGCGAAGGGCATTCTGAACCACATGACAATGTTTTCTTCCAGGAATTTGATAACTATGTCTGTCGTGTTGTTTTTGCACAGTATAGCCTCAGACCACCGAGTGCAGTAATCAGTAGCAGTGAGAATGTATCGATGGTTGGCAGACGAGTTGGGGTTGATTTCCTTGATGAAGTCAAATGCCCATTGGGCGAAGGGTCTAGCCTCATAGACTGATTGTAAGGGCATAGCTGGGTTACGCTCATGATGCGCCGCGGTTTGGCAAGTATGGAATTTCCTTACATGAGTGTAGACATCCTTGAATATACAGGGCCAATAGTATCTTCCCTGAAGGATCTGATGGGCAGTGGCATCGGCTGAGCCATGCCCAGTTCTAAACTGTCCATGAAATTTATTAATCACTTTCACAGCTTGGTCTCTGTCGATGCACCGGAGGTACACTCCCTCATAGTTTCTACGATAAAGCATAGAGTTTTTTATCATAAAGTGAGCGCTTTTCATCCACTGGGCGCGGTGTTTGTGGGGAGGTAATCCCTCCAGGCATCAATTATTTAGTAGAAAATATACCAAATCGGTATACCACGGGTCTTGGGTAATGGACTCCACTATGTAAGTTTGACATTCTATGCGGGGAGCCTCTTCTGCCATCGCTTGACTTAGTCCCTGGCCCTGGACTACCTTCATGGGCTGCATTTCTAAGTCATACTCCTGGAGGATGGCCATCCATTTCCCCTGTCTCTCACCCAATTCACTCTGCATCAGCAGAGACTTGACGACCTGGTCCAGAATGATAGCATGTACTTTACTCTAGAGAATATAATGCCAGAATTTCTTCACGGTGCAAACTAGAGAAAAGGCCTATTTTTCTAGTGATGAATATTAGACTTCGACGTTCTTGAAGGGGGAGCTCATGAAAGCTATTGGTCATTCTTCCCCCTTGACCTTTTGAGTCAACACTGCTCTGGCAGAGTGCGGCGAAGAAAAGGAGTAAATGTAAAATGGAAGGGAATAGTCTGGACTAGCCAGGACAGGTGCCTCCGTTATTGTCTGTTTAATCTGGGCAAACGCCTGCTTTGCTTTGAGACTCCACTCAATCTTGGTATCCTTCTTCATCATCGCATTGAGCGGTTTGACTATTTCTACAAATCCTGTGATGAACTGCCAGACAAAGTTAATCTTTCCAAAGAAGGATCGCATCTCTTTCTTGCTGCCAAGCATTTGTAAGTTTAGCAATGCTTTGACTCTGTAAGGGTCTATGGATATACCCTTCTCGGAGATGATATGCCCAAGAAACTTCCCCTCGATGACCCCGAATATGCACTTCTTGGGGTTGAGGGATATTCCATACCAGTGAAATCTCTCACAAATCTGAGCGAGATGGGCGGAATGTTCACGCCTGTCCCGGGAAAAGATGGTCAAGTCATCCATGTAGATGATTATGCACCGATTCACAAGGCCCTTGAATGCAATGTCCATGGCCTTTTGAAATGTAGCCCCTGCATTGATCAGACCAAAGGACATTCTCCTATATGCAAACGTTCCCCACTTGGTGGTAAACACCATTTTCTCTCTGTCTTCATACTTAACCATGACCTGGTTATATCCTGAGTATCCATCCAAGAAGGACATCATCTGGGATCCATTCACTATCTGCAACACCTCATCCAATGAAGGGAGAGGGTGATTATCTTTCTTGGAGGCCTTGTTCAAGTTTTGGAAATCTACGCAAAGGCAGATCTCACTGTTCTTCTTTTTCACAGGGACTAGGTTGGCAACCCACTTAGTGTGTCAGATTGGGAAGATTATCCGGCTTGACAGCAGTTTTTCTACCTCCTAATGAATCAAAGGCTCGATCAGGGGGTTGACCCATCTTTTCTTTTGCCGAAAGGGCTTAGCATAAGCTTTCAGGGGAATAGTATGGGTCATGTTGGATGTGTCATATGTTTTCAAGTCTTCATAACCCCAGGCAATTACGTTGATGTATTCTCGAAGAACCGCGAGAATCTTCTCCTTTTCCTCAAGGGAGTAGGAGGTACCAATATGGATCATCTTTTCTTCACTGGGCTGGCCGATGTTAACCTTTTCAAACTTCCCTCCCTCAGAGGAGGATGACACCTTCTCCTAGGCCTGAGGGTCTGAGTCAAAGATTCATTCCAGTGCAACCATCCCCTTTGGGATGGTGTTAGTAGGTAGGTCCATGATCCCATCATCTTCGTCACCCTACCCAGTATCGTCATGGTCTCGTTCTTCCACTATCTGGTTTTCAAAGATGCCAACATTCACCATGAAGGCCAGGATATGCTGATCGTCCTCAAAAACCTCAAAGTGGGTGACATTATCTAGAATGGATGGGGTAGGGACCATCTCAACTGAAAATCTCTAGAGTTGCGAGCCGGCCATTGGCTCAAGGGTGCTGGCATAAATGGTGAGGGCATCTGGGACATAGTTTCATCGCTGGGGAATGAGGTCAATGCCAAAGGCATCGAAATATTCAATAAGGCTCTAAGCCCAGTTACAGTATGCGGCTAGCCTTTTTTTGTGACATGTGTATTGACTCCAGACCTGTTTAACAATTAACTCTGAATCACCCAGAGCCTGGAGGCAGGTGACACCTTTCCTTAACGCAAATAAGAGTCCAGGGACCAAAGCCTCATACTTTGTGACATTGTTTGTACATTTAAACTATAGTCTGTAGGACGCGAGGAAGGACTTCCCTCTTGAGTTGATTAGTTTTACCCTCGCCCCGCAGCCTTGTTTGGATCAGGACCCATCAAACTTGAGGGTCCATAAGTCATTGTTTGTAATCTGGGTCTGGGGAAGGGGAGTAGTCTTTGGATTGCTGTTGGGAGATTTAGGAGGGGCTCCCTCCCGAACTACTGGTGTGGAGGTAGAGTTTACCTCCAGAGGTGTTTGAATTTGGGATTCCCAGGGGGATGGCACCAAAGGAGTGCATCTCGTAGGAACACTGGGCCCCGGGGAATCAGTTACATATTGTTTATTTTGGAAGGTATCGAGGTGCCGGTTAGCTACCGAAAGACACGGTCCACACTCAAGCTCTGAATGTTTCTAGTAGTGTACTCGACACAAAGTGCTAGATAGGAGTGTAGCAAGGGTTGCTGTGGCACCTTGAGAGTCAACCTCAACTCTCATCTTTTCTTCTAGATCTTGGGCTCTCTGCAGCACTGTGGGATCCTCTCCGGGGATGAAATCGAATGTTAAGATTTCAAAGGGTCGGTACACCCCCAGGGAAGTCTCAGAGAAAAAGACCTCATTGACCCTTCCAACCTCGGTAAGGGCCTGTTTCATCCGGGTTTCACTTTTGACCTGGATCTTATTTGATTCTCCTTCCCATGGAAGCCATAAATTGGTGAAGTCGGTCAAAAAGTATCCATTCAAGGACTTAGACCAATTCCAACTTAATAACATCCCGTAAGTCTCTGGGATGTCCACCACTTGGATGTCAATTATGCTGGCTACCCTAGGGTCCTAGATAAGCTGTATCTGGATGTTCTTCAATTCCCCCACCATTTTTACAGCAGTCTTATCCAGCCGGATCACTGCACCATTAGATGGGGTGGGATGGAATCTGAGCTTCTGACAAATGGACAAGGGCATGATATTACCTGAAGCTCCGGAGTCTACTAAGTAGTTGTGTATATTTTTGCCTTGGATATTCAGGCCTAGTAGGAAGGGAGGATCCTCATTGTTCCCCTGGAAGATGGCCACGTTAGCATCTTTGAACGAGACAGTCTTGGGTGGGCATTTGACGACTTTCGGGTTCCCCAAGAGCTTCAGAAGAGACTTCTTCTACTCAGGATATTTTAGCAAAACCTCCATCAAGGTCATGGAGGTGGTGGTCTGTTCTAACGCCTTCATAATGTCGAATCTTCCTCCTAAGAACTAGTATTTTCCTCGGCGAGATCTTTTGCTTGGTTAGAGCTAGAACCTTTTGGAGGAGTGGGTCGGTCAGTCATGTTATTCCAGGGAGGAGGAGTGTCCTTGATAGGAGGTGTGGGTGTGTAAGCTAGTCCTTTACCAACCTGACTCTGAGTATTATATGGAGTCTGCGGGTTAGTAAAGGCATTGGCCTCGAAGGGTGGGATAGATTCATCAAAGAATTCCTGTAGTTTAGATTTTTCCTCATCTTCTCTGGAAGTTCTGAAGAAGATGGTGTCACAGGTGAAGGCACTGTGGGTTGGCTCTTGGACAGGAGGCTCTAGAGGGGTGGTATCATGTGACTGTTGTCTTTCTAGCTGGGATATCACAATGACCTTTTCCAAGGTGGCACAATTCACCTCGTTGTGTGAACCCATGTCATGCAATCTACACCAATTAGTCATGGGCTAGAAGTCTGTGACTGGTGTGAAATGTGATGGTCCAGCACTATTTTGGTTGGCATTTTGGTTCGGAGGTGGGCCACCGGTGTTCATGTTATTATTCCATTGCTGTTGATTAGGCCTAGGCCCATTGTTAAAGTTTCTTCTTCCGGTGTTATTGTTTTGTTGGCCGAAAAAATTGTTTCCCCTCTGGGAATTTGAATTCTGGGGTGTGTAGGACCCCGCCTTCAGTTGGCCCATGTCCACTGTCAACGTAGACAACATTCACCAGAGGGATTCGACCTCGGCGGTCAACTAAGTATTGGCATCACAATGTGATGGTTGTTGTTGTTGGTTTCCCTGGAAGGCAGCAGTGTTGGTCGGAGTCGAGGGCGGCAATCCTCTAGTCACGGATGACTGAAAGAAGGGCACTCTAGACGGTTGTGTCTGAGACTGTTGTGCCTATTGTGGCTAATTCCAAGGGAAAGTTTCCAGACCTGGCACTGTCTGGGTCTACGTTGGGTAAACGTACCAGGCTTGGTGGTCTATCAGGGGTGGTAGAGGATTCATCGCCATCAAGGGGGCTCCCATCACCAGATTGGGGTTGTACCCCCTGGCATACGCAGTTCCGTCGGGGATCATGTTGAAGGGTGTACTCTGCTCGATACCGCCCAGGGATTTGTTGAGACCACGGGATAGTTCTAAAGCTAGGTTATAAACTCTTGCCAAAGTGTCCTGGTCACCCACGGTGGTTGTCCTCCAAAGGAGAGTGGCAACAAAAGGGTCCATCATGTTAAGGTAAGTCTGTATGGTTACTTTTGGGGATGGAATAAAAGGGCCCGTGCACCGCTTCAAGGCATGCTGGAACCTATGGTTGAATGCTGCAAGAGGTTCATTGGGTTCCTTCTTGATAGAGATGAACTAGTTATGGGACCAGGCTGGGTCCAATGCACGTGAAAGGCAGCCAGGAAGGCATCCTCCATGTCCTGCCAACTATTTATGGAGTTGGCAGGGAGGTTAAGGTACCAGTTCAACTCGCCTTGTCCTAAAGACAAGGGAAACATATGAGTCACAACATCTTCATGCTGGATCCGGTGTTGGTTCATGGCATCCTTGTATTCCTGTAAATGCTCTTTTGTGGTTCGTGAGCCTAAATGCTCATATCGTGGGCAGATCTTCTCCAAGTGAGAGGGTAAGTCGTTGCTTGCACCCAGAAAAGTTCCCATTAGGGACCTAGTGTTTCCGAAATACGCGGCCATTGGGGGAACTATATATTGGGTAGTTTGGGCAGTGGTTCCCAGGATTGCCTGAGAAGTTTGGGTATTCTGAGGTATGCTAGACCCCCAGACAATAGTGGCTGGTATGATTTTCGAGGCCCGTTTCTTTTGAGTAGGAGGCTCAAGTTCGACAAACCTTCCGGGGTTCGGGGCAGACCTATGGACTCTTTCAAATTTCGCTGGGGAGAAAGACCCAATCCCACTGAAGGATTGACTCTTAAAACTATAACTCGGGGAACCCTTAGGAGGTGTAAAATCAGAATCTTAGGAGGGGGATGAGTTCATGCCCTCCTTCTAGTGCCAATTTTTGTTGATGGGGTTTTGCTGACCGAGTCCGCCAATAGTCATAAGTTGTCATCGGGTACCAGAGGTACTGGCCAACTCCACCTGCAAAGGTTATCCAGGGAAATTAGATTCCTTGGGCCTTCAAGCACCTGGGTGTCGAGTCACGACAGTGTAGGGCTCGGTAGGGAGAAGTGACTATTTTCGAGGGGGATAGCTGGTTTCTTCAACTCATTGTCTCTAGAGATTCAATATGGTAAGGTTTCCCCTAGCATTCTACACTTGACAAATAAAATGAAAAGGATCCTGCAGGGTTAGAAACACTTCATCTATCTATAGTCATGTTTAGATGTCTAGAACATCAATAATACTCTAACATACTACACTAAATACCAAAGAAATACACAACCATTAGTTAGAATTTCATCAGTAGCGAGGGGAAAGAGGTCATTGATCTATTTTAACATATCAGATTAGTATACATAAAGAACATAAAGTATGAAATACCATTAACTCAGAAGAAAGAATGCCAACAACATCATTGCAAAGAATTCTTCCTTCTTCATTAATATCTCTTCCAGCAAGCACTGGTGCATGGTACAATGGTGGCTCCAGGGGAGCATCTAACTATTGAAAATAGAACGATGGAGCATTGAGCTCTGCAACTAAAAATGAGAAATTGCCTTTCTATTATGTGTGGACAACAAAATCATCAATTTTTCCGACCCTTGAAAATGGGCTGGTCTAGCTATTTATACAGTTCTCTTCTAACCCTGACCCTATTTTACATCATGCTTCAATAAAATATAATATCTGGGGGCTGATACTATCTGCGCCACACTGCAAAAGACCTTGAGATAGAATAGGTCTGCCATGTCATAAGAATGAGACAAGAATATATAGCGGAAGAATCAGCCTCGAGAAGAGAGCCAGGAAGGAGAAGGAAGAAAGTAGGTCCCCTGGGGATCGAGGCTACATGCCTCATAAATGGGAAGTGCGGCGCCCTATCTCCAATGCGGTAGGTGTACCTCTGAGCGGTGCCTCGAGAAGACCATCCTATCAGAAGAGCAACTGTTGAGTCGACACCCCCTTGATGTAGCCAACCACCTTCTGACAGCCTTTATTAACTAATTCTGAAAGTGACCGGTCGGCCTTGGGGACCGGGACACGGATCACTTGAAAGAATACAAAATTTTGGATCTGGGACTCCGGGATCTGGGAACTTACGTCCCCAAAAGAATAAAGAATACCCAATGTTTGAGTTTTCCCCGGCCTCCAGAGAAAGCTCAAGGTTTCTTATTATCACTGAAAGCCTGGAGGAGGTGGGAAATGCCATCCTCATCAATATATTTTAAGCTGGCCCTTTGGTACTTAGCCACTTCAATTTGTTCCCCCAGGTCCAGAACATTCTCTTTAAACTCATTGGCCATTTTTTCCGCGTCATGGCCACTAAGTACCATGCAAATTAATTTTTTCATATGGGCACCATCTATCCCATCCGGGGATTGATACCAGGACTTCATTATTTCATCAAAACTCCCCAAAATTGAATCTTCTGGGGTAAATGTATCTGTGCTAAGGGGGTAAGCCCCAGAAGTCTTTATTACAAAAGACTTATATAAATTGAAAGAATATTTCACAGCGTTGACCTTATCTTGCAGAGACCCTACCAGTTTCTTGATTACCTCCAATGTGAGGTCAAGTCTGGAGTGTTGGGTTCTCACAAAATCAAATGATTCATCCCCTAGAATTATGAATTCAGAAATCGTATCCTCTCCCAGGCTAAGGAGTTCTTCGAGCTCCACCTTCCATGCCTGATAATTCTCGGTATCACCCTCCCATAGGTCAATGAGAGTCTCTGCCTGGTGTATGACATGCCAGGCCATATATAAATTCAGGAGGGTGGATACCAGGAAACACCAGGTGTTTCCTATCTACAGGGCGACCCACTCGTCCACTGCCTGGGCCTTCTTCTTCATTATGCGCAGGGAATCTATGTCACTCTGCGATAGATCTTCAGAGGTGGAGACCTATTGGAGGAGCGGCATTGATAGGTCAAGCTAGCTTAGTGAGAAAACCCATAAGGTTTGCATTTTTTGCCTTCTCTGCATTGAGCCTCTGGGCTTCTTTCTCATAACGAGCTTCCACTGCCCTTGCTGCCTCCTTTAGAAAGTCCACCTTTCCCTACTTTCCTCTTTTATCCAAAAATACCTTTGCAATGTTATAATCTCCAGGTTTCATGGTTGCTTCATTGGTGCTTGGGGGAGGTGTTCCCACAATGGCAACTGTTTCTCCACCCAGCCCAATTCGAAGAGTATGAACTATTTTGGCTTTCTTGGCCTTTGACGGGGCTTGGACTTGGGCCATCATTTCGGCCAGGGAGAGGAGAGTTATGAGAACAGACTGAGCTTTTCTTTTTCTGCTTTCTATCAGCCATTGAGGCAGTAGGGGTGGCCTTTCTTCCAGAATTTGTTCCCTTGATTCTTCCCCGGTGTCCTGCGGCTATTGCTCCTCAATGGCATGGACCTCATCCATCCTTCTCCCTACGTCTTCTTCTTCCGTAGCAACATTTTCTTCATCAAATTCCATCTCCTCAGCCTTGTCCTCTATGTCGATTTCTCTGTCTGGACTTTGGTAGGCTTCCTCAGGGATTTCCTCTTCATACTGTTCTTCCTGTTGCTCTTCTTCTACTGTTAGGGCTTCTTCCTCTGTTGTTACATCTTTTGGCAGTAAGGGAGGTGTTGAGTTGAGATTTAGAGTTTGGGCCGCGGTAATCACTTGCCCAAAGGTTGCTCCCGGGAGTGGCCCTTAGAACGTGGCGGTAGGGGTTACGATTATTCTCGAAGGTCCGGTTCCCCCAGTAGATGGCATTTGTTCACCCTGCCTTCGTTGGTCCACTCCCAGACCCTGCATCGCTTGAGCTTTGGAGGAAATCTCCGGCTCTAGTTCTCTTTCTTCTTCCTACTTTTCTTGCTCCTGCGCAAGCTCTATTTTAGGAGCTTCTTGCTCTGCAGCTTCTGGTTCTGTCCCTGGGACTTTTGTCCCTGCTTGTCTGTTGTCCCCCTGCAAGTTTCCAAACTCGTCAATTGCAAGTACATCATCAAATTCCTCCTGTGCAGGGGGACTGGTCGGGACTTCTGCAGGCTCTATTTCCTTCTCCGACTCCAGGGAGCTGGAAGAGAGGATTTCTACTTGTTGGGCTTGGGATGTTCCCAACCCCGGCTCTGCCTTAGGCTTCTTGTTAAGCCTCTTCTTTCTCTGGGTAACCAAAGGTGGCCCCACATCTCTTATTACTGCCACTTCCATGGGATCCACCCCCATTGCCTTAACCATTAAAGCTGTCAGTGACGGGGAGGAAGAGGGACGAATTGGCCCAGCCATGAATGGTGGAGTAGCCATCCGCATTATTAATTTCTCCCTCATCTGTTTGGAGGCTGCCACTGATTGTTTTATCTATTCTTTGATGGGGACTTCTTGTGCAGGAGGGGTTGTGTAAGAAATGATAAGGAAGAGCAAAAAATACCTTGTTTAATCTAATGAGCAAAGTGTGAGGAAATGCATACCATGAAATAACCAAGTCTAGAAGCATGCACCATACAATATGAGACAATGTTTTTGAAGGGGGAAAAGCATAAAAAAACCCCGTGATATTATTAAGAATGGGCCAAAAAATCCTAAGAGAGAGAGAGAAAGAGAATGAGAGCAAAAAATCTCATACAATGCTTCAAGAGAATGAGAATAATGATTCTAAGTGTTGCAAGTGAATGAAAAAGAGTAAAGAAGCATCTCTTATGTAGAGATGAGAAGAAAGGAGTTGAATGTAACTCCCATGTGCATGTGAGCCATATTCATAATGTGTGTGCCACTTGTGCTATTTCCTCTTAAGGAGGAATCTAGGATAAAAAGAAAATACAAATAAATATTATGTCCTCACACATGGACAAGAGGACACGTGTTCATGTAGGGATTCTATAGGAATCTCCTACTTACATAATAAATAAACTAAACTACCTTGGTTTATAATATATATCACCAAGGAAAGATTACATATTCTAACATCCCCCTTTAATCTTTACTTG
>MU226873.1:301466-359445 GCA_018584345.1 Thuja plicata
TTCCTCTTAAGGAGGAATCTAGGATAAAAAGAAAATACAAATAAATATTATGTCCTCACACATGGACAAGAGGACATGTGTTCATGTAGGGATTCTATAGGAATCTCCTACTTACATAATAAATAAAATAAACTACCTTGGTTTATAATATGTATCACCAAGGAAAGATTACATATTCTAACAGGTTGTATCTATCTCTTTACCTTTATCATCTCTCTGCGAAGAAGTACCGACCCCCGAAGTCAATTTTGGTGCCGGCTGGGCTGCTCGGCAGGTACTTCCAGGGCACACCTTCTTTAAATAGGCGTGACTTCGCTCGACCACCTCTTGAGTGAAGTCCTTAATGGTGGGCCCTTCCTAGGTGTCCCAATTTACTGGTGGAAGAGTCCTTGTATCGATCCCTTTTTCCTTGTGCTGGGGATCGGTAGTGGGGGCGGCATCTAAGAAGTCCACCGGGAACCTCCAGAGCTTCAACTTTTGCATCATGTCAGCTATCATTCTAACATAGTGCCTGCTCCACACCTCCACATCATCTTGGAAATTTGCCCAGAAATCCTCCATATGGATGTGATGGGGCTCTGAAGCCCGGGGCAGTGTCATTGCAATCTTTCTGTGCGGATCAAAAATTTTCCGCGCTAAGTAAAATTCCCCCAAGTTATAACTTTTCAGTTCATTGTCCGCCTCCTTTGCGGTGGCCAAGCTGCATGTGTAGTTCCCATAGGTGATTTGGAATGGAATGTTGGGTATCTTTTTCAAGGCAAAGAGGGCATGCACCTCTATTATTTGCCTGCAGTATTCCAAGAGCACGATCTTGTCCCCACAGTGTTTGGGAAACAAGTAGGGTTTCTCAGAGAAGCTGGTGACCCTAATGTAGGTGTGTTGTCAGAATTAACTGTAATAATGTCCATAACTATGGACCAAATTCATCACCTTTGAAGACAGGCGGTATCCGGCGTCCCAGGTGGGTGTAAGTAGATGATAATAAATGAACGCAACATTTACCTGGCAAAAATTGGGGAAGCTGGCCTCCCATTGAACTTGTGGGAAATGGTCCCATGGTGCCTTTTGTCCTGAGCCAATCTTGAGCACGCTGTCTGTAAGTAGGCCGTGGGCATGGGGCCTCTGTTGCGCTAGGGCCCAGAAAACATAGGAAGACATGTAGAATTTCTTCTTCCTGTTTAGTTGAAGGAACTGGGAGTCGACATGGTTGGAAATTATTTTTGCCCAGTCGAAGTATCCTCCCTTGGTGGAGATGTCGAGGAGGAAGTAATACATCCATTTAGCAAACTCTTGCGCGGAGGGCTGCCCAAAGACCCAAGCCAATGCTATCATTCCCATATGAATGCTCTCTTTGAATTCAGAGCGGGAAATTTTTATCTTCATCCTTTTGGGGTCCCTCTTTGGGACCTTGAGCCAATGGGTATTCATATATACCCGGGCAGAATCCTCCAGCTATGTGAATTGTGCCAAGGCATCAGTCCTTGTAACCACTGAGGCCTTGGCGAATTATGGGAGTCCCAGTCCTGCCTAGAATGTGACTGAGTCGAGGGATACCAGAGGAGTAGGGTATCTAGTTGGTTCCACAGCAGTGAGCATGACAGCCCGAATAGAAGAGTTGTAGTTGGTGGCCAGTGTCAAGATAAGCTCCGTAGATTTCACGGAGCATGGGAAACAAGCCACCTTGAGGATTCTAGAGTCCCTGACATTGATTGCTAACTGATCTCCAGCCTGTCGCTGGATGTACATTATTTTTACCAAGGTCTGCATCTCTGGCCATGTTCTGACGCTGGTGTCGGTAATAATTTTGACTTTGGACTCAATCTTTGAGCCCATAATGACATTTTCTTGCACAAATTTCATGGTCAGGGGCATCTTCTCCAGGGCCTTCTCCATTTTGGACTTTACTGCCACCCTGGTGGCTACTGTGGAAGGTAGCTCTGGACTTCCAGGTGGAGAGGATGCAGATGCTTCAGACATGCTTAGGAAATGAACTCTGAGAACCTGCAAGATAGAGACCGTCAGAATGCATTAATCAAAATAAATATTTTGGGGTCCAGAGATCTTACCACCGTGATGCTTGGTTTTCTTGAAAAGTTAGTTTCATGCAAAAGAACCGAAAAGCACACGCACCATAAACTTAATATTTTATCAAACACCCGGGTCTGGGGACTTTATCACACTTGGTAAAGACATGGGATGGATGATGGTAGGAGACCCAGAGCACGGAGAATTAACCGTTGGTGAGGACGGGTGAAAAGGCAAGTCATCAAGCCCACATGGGTGCCACGTGCATAGGTATTAAATAGAAGTTATGGCGATGACGACGGAGCCAATTGTCCGATCACATGAAAAGTGAAGGCCACTTGGCTAGAATTTATTGTGTGCATGGGACATAAATGAGGGTCTGACTGGTTTTATGGAAGAGAGAGAAAACTACCTATTTGAAACCGGCCGAGAGCCGAGTTTCAAACAGGTGGTTTTCTATCCTGAAACGAGTTCATGGGCGGAAAACCAGCAACACAGGTGACTCGACCAGCTTGTCAAGCCACCTAGAAGGATATACATGAAGGTTGAGGGATATATACATGGGAACGGAGGGATATATACACCAAATATACACAAATATACAATGTAGAACGATGTCCATAGGAAACTAGGCAAGGCAGAGTATATACAGCCATTTACATATTTTACAAACCGACCACTTCTACGTAGAGGGCAGACAACCCTCTGGCAGAGATGACCCACCAATGGGTGGAAAAACCAAAAAATAGAAGATAGACAAAATGGAAAGATGACAAACGAAAGCACGACAAAGAAACACCAAACAAATGAAAAGAAAAGAAGCAGGAACAGAGTTACCAACCTGAGAACACCGAAAGGTGTAGGAAAGGAAGAAGCTACCATGGGGGCTCTGCAATAGCTACAGTTTGTCAGATGATCAAAACCACCACCATGAAGCACTCACAATCGCCTGATAAGGACTAGAAGTGTTAAGCACTGATTATCACTAACTCTCTCCAAATTGCTCTATAATCACTTTGAAATCGTTCTGAGTGCTCAAAAGTTTTAATCACGGTAAATGTGAAAGTGACAGATAAGTTCTATTTATATCTATGGTAAAAAGGGTAATCCTCCTCCTTCCATCAATCTCCAGATGAGCAAACCTCTAGACCCCAGGCCCAGGGATTCCCCGCGATGATACCCTTAAGAACATCATGGCGAAGAATCCCAGAGTCTGGAGTCTGGTTCCAAACGAAGAATGACCTCCGGAACCGGAGTCCCAGAGGCAAAAAACCAAACAAACAAAACACAACAACAGGGAAGAAAACCCCAGAGAAAGAAAAACAAAAGGAAAAAAGACAAGGCAAGAGCCGCAAGTAAAAACAAACAAAAAAGGGGGACCCAACATTTTGCACACAAAATGTAGGGACGGGGATGTAGGGCATAACAGGACTTTCTATAGAAAGTACTTTCTATTGAAAGTCCCTACTTTTTATTGAAAGTACTTTCTAAATCCACCTGCTTTGCAAATTTCAGGAGGAATTGCTTCCTCCAAAAAATTGTAACCCACTATTGTGGGTTCACCCTATCTGGAATTTTAATGCTTGTCACTTTGGAAAAAAATCATGATGAGTGTAGGGTTGAATCAATTTTTTAAATTTGTCCATAAATACTCTAATAGTTATCTCCTCTTCAACATATTATACCCTTTTGGATTCTTTCCAAAATTTTGTTTCATTCTTTACATATTTGTAACTCTTGCAATTTACCATATTTGTTACATTAATGTTTTCATTTTTCAATGGAAAAAAAGCCAAATTAGCACATGTTTGACATATTCCTTTTATGCAATTTATGTAACCAACTGCATCATCTCTTTTGTCATATAAAATGGATGAGATGAAATCACTTCCTCTAGTAGGAGGAGCATATCAAAATGATAAGTTTATTCTACAAACTTTCAAAAAACCTGATAGTGGAGATCAAATTCAATTTGATAACGAAAACAACAAGTTTCAAACACTTTGTTTGTCCTGACATAATATATCTTCAATCTTTCAAATGATGTTTTCCCAATCTTTATATTAGGATTTGAACTACAAAATGACAAATACATTTCATGTTGTGTTGTGTCCAACCAATGTTTTGTATGATGTTCATATTGATTAGTTGTAATTCGATTTCTAATAACATCTCTACTTTTTGATGAAGGACAAGTATGATCATTCAAAAATAATGTGACCAAATTCTTGATTCCCTCATCAATCCTATCAGAACGAGGAGCTCTGCACATGATTTCACAATTGCCTTCCAAGGTTGTATCATCCAAAAGCATTCTCCTATTAACATATCATGATATTGTTTTCCTACTAAAACCAATCCGAGATGAGATTGAAGATATTTTTCTTTTTCAGAGCATAGTGTAACCTACAATGGATGTCAATATAAATTTTCTTGTGATGGACTTATCTTTAGTTTGAGATTGCTTCCCTACCTGGTTCAAACATTTCCTAATATTTTTAATCATACCAATTTATAAGTACAATTGTAAATCTCTTAACCGAGTGCACACTAAATAGTGTTGTTAAATCTCTTAACTGAGTAGACCTAACCAGTCTAAAATGTTACTCCTAACAGGGTAATATCATTAGAAGTGATCAAATTTGTAAGCCTTAACTGACACCTTACATTCTACAGATAGTGAAGCTATGTGGGTTTCATCCCCACCATGATTTTTACCTTCTAATAGGGGTTTTCCATGTTACCAATTCTTGTGTCATGTGTCATTACATTTCATAAATGTTTCTATGAATGTTTACATGAAAATTAAGTTTATGATTTGGTATTATACACACAAAGATAGAAGAGCATATATGGTCGGTAATGTAAGGAATTGATTACTAAATGATTAAGGGTTAATTGATAAAAATTTTAAGGGTATTGATTCACCCCTCCCCTCTCAGTACACACCATTCCATTATTCCAATAATTTGTATCAGAGCTAGATCTCTTATTTGGAAAAGTTTACTGAAAAGATCATACAATGGAAAGGTATAAGCTAGAGAAGAATATTGAGAATCAGAAGTTGTAGCTACAAATCTTCTATGACCAATACAAAGAAGCTAGAATCAAGATGAGAGAGCTACTGAATGAAATAAAGGTTATGTCATCTCACTGCAATGGAACATATAATCATGAAGAAGAGATACTTGATTTTTTAGAGTCAACGGGATCTACATCTAGAAATACATCAAACACATTTGAAGAAAGCATTACAACTCTAATTAAAATCAATCAACATCTGGCTAGATAAGTGAAATCACTACAAATCAGTCAAGAGACATAGATGGTAAGGATGATTGGTGTTATGAATAATGCTAGACAAGCTGAGAAAGAAAGAACACTAGCTATTGATGGCAGGAGGAATATCACTGAAAAGCTACAAGAGAGGGAATCAGAGATACAAAGACTTACTGAACATCATCATGAGATCACCAATCAAATTGTCCTTATGAGTCATGAGATAAAATGAGTGAACATAGAACTCAATTGAAAATTAGAAGCCATTGGTGAGATAAGAGAAGAAAATGAAAAACTAAAGCATGAAGTAATAATTCAGAAACAACACAATGATATGATCAAGAAAGCTGAAGAAAACACAAAAAGAATGGATGATTTTCTAGATGGACAAAGAAGAGTCAACAATAATACAAGTCCTGGGTATACTGAGCATGGAGAATCATCATACCAAGCTGATCCAAAAGACATGTACACAAATCCAAGACCAAGGAAGCAGTCATGCAACCACTGTACAAAACCAGGCCACACATCAAATGTATGTAGGAGAAAAGCCAGAGGTATTCCTAAATCCACATCTACTTTCATAGGAAATTGTTATAATTGTTGCAAGAAAGAACACAAAGAACATGAATGCAAATATAAGGTGAAACAACCAAAAAAGGAAACCTACATGGAAAAATATTGTCCTACTTGCAAAATGCATGGAAGCACATCTCTTGAATGTAGAGAAAAGAAAAAGAAAGCATGGAAGCCAAAAGAACAAGAAAAATTTTATCAACCAAAAAGAGTCGGTAACTCATATGTTTGAGATTATAACACATGGAAAAATTGCACAACATGTGGTAGATATGGACACATAGCTGCAAACTGCATGAGAAAATGGATGAGAAAGTCTAGAAGCTGGACTAACCCTAGAATGGCATGCTTACACTGTCATAGGGTCGATCATCTAAGCGTGGACTGTAGAGACCGAGTGACCGAGACAAGAACTTTTGGAAATGGAAATACCATTGAAGACATCAGGAGAATGAGAAACAAAATGTGGAGGAAAGCTACAAATACAGATGATACTGGACTAGAAATACAATTGGTGAAACCTTATCTAATGGATCTGGAGATATCACCACCCCCACCTAAGTAGAACAAGTAAGTATGGAAATGCACTATACCAAGTTGTATTTTACATCATTTCCAACACACATTAACAATATGCCAAATTAACATAAATAAAGATGCACTATGGTATTACTTGTTATGAATTTGTGAATCCAATCTTGTCGGTCAAATATTGCATACTGAGAATCGTTGGTGAAAATATAAAAGATAAGTTGTTGATGTAAAAAGACAATGTAGTCTTCACTCCAAACCAAGCTCCGTCGGTAAATATGTGAAAGTTAAATTGAATTAACACTTACCCCGAGAAGAAAATCCTTATCGAGAATGAAGTTGGTATGTTCCAAAAGTGACTCCATCTTCAAACACTGAGAAGTTAGTAATGCATTTATTGCACCACTTAGGGCATCATCTATAAAAAAAAGAGATGAAAATGTCATTCATTCACAAAGAGATTAAGAGCGAAGTAGAGTGAAACATAGAAAAACAAAGAGAAGAATAGTGACCAAATTGCAGAGCGACTCACAAGCATATTCACGATATTTAGACAAATTCACAACATCTAAAACAGATCAAGTGAGTAACTAAGATTCACTGAGCTCACAGTTTATTTGCTATAAAATCCATAATTTCCAAAAACAATGGCAACCACATCTCGCGTTCCCAAGATCAAGAATGCAAATGATAAGAAAGTTAATTTTATCAAGAACTCTACATGTGAAGAGCCTAATTACAAATTATATCCATAGGTTTCTTCACAACCCAACGATGCTGGTGCGTTCTCAAGCATACCACCTAGGGTTTTGCTAGTCGAGGATGTCTGAGCCTATATCCACTGCAAAGTTGCAGAAATCAAAGATCTGGAAGTTGAGGAAGCTTACAAGAAGGTTTGGACAAATGGAAACATCAAAGATGAACATAAACATATTAAGGTGAAAGGGCTGACAAATTCCCTAATGTTCCTAAAGGAATTCAAAACTGAGTGGATCTAGATAGTTCTTAGCTGGGTACATGACCAAAAGATGTGGCTAGACGAGCCAAAACATATCACTAAGGATGTAATACACCCAGTGATCAATTATCCAGTAACTGACAAGGAAAAAACAATCAAACATCCTCCTTTCCTTGACATAGAAAAGATGACAGGTGCAGTATGGGATGGCAGAGGATTGAAGGTAAATTCTATCACTGATCCAAAACTAAAATTTGGTACATGTGTGCTGGGATACAAGGTATTCTAAGCTAGCAGACTGAATAATATTGCATGCAGAGCAGTTCACACTGCCCATAAGATTGTGAAGAAGGGTCTACAACTAGATTTATCCAAGCTTATACTGAAGTAACTAGAGGAGAACATGAAGACCATTAGATCAAAAAAATATAATTCATGTAAGTTCGGTTCACTCCTCATGTGTATATTCTTCTACTTTCAATACTTCTTCCCATCTTTCGGTAATGTCAATTGGGATACTACCCAACCAGTGACAATATAAATTAGTGAATTCATTAAGTCACTAGGAGGCAAATTTACATCAGTCATGGATGAATATTTCACCAGATTCAAGGATAGAATGTAGAAAAGGATGGGGATACCAGAAAAACTGGTGGATCAATATAAAGATGATATTTGTTTCAGGTGGACACCGATACAACTTTTATCAAACCCGCTATACCAAGGAAAACATGGTTAGCACCACTTAACTATGAGATAAACATAGATCAGGCCACAAATGCTATTGAAGCATTATTGAATGAACCACTCAAAAAATCATTACCAATATTTGGCACCTATGAAGAAGCTAAGGCCATAATCAAAACAGGCTTAGTTGTTAAAAAGATAGACAGAAAGAAGACCAAAATGGTAAAGCTACTTGAGAAAAAGTTGTCGGTTAATGAAGAAGAAATAGAACAACAAAAAGCCACCAAGGGAAAGTCACCCGTCGGTGAAGTTGAACGATTGAGTAACTCTGAATCAACAGATTTTGATGCACCACCCCCAAAGAAATCAAGGATAGCTACTGCATAAGGAACAAGGAGTCAAACTAAAAAACAAGACTCACCACCGGTTAAGAAAGGACAAGTGAGGACTTATAAAAGAAAGCATCAAACCGAGAAAACATCAAAACCAAAGAGGAGAAGGAGATTAATTTGAAGCAAGGAAGATAAGGAAGACACTGAACAAGATGAAAAACCTAAAAAGAACAAATTTACTACGACAATTGATGAGATTTTTGCATCAATAGTCAAGACAGGTAGCATATCAAATGCTAAAATAAGGCAATGGCTAACCTTATCTCCTGAGGATTAGAAAAAGATTGAAGAAGCCATCATCTAGGCAATGATTATATTCAAATATATACTTGTATAGTTTGATAAGATGATGCCACAAGAACTTAATGAGAGGTTATCACAAAGGTGGACATATGCACTAAATTCTAAAAGAAAAATAAGGGAAAGATCCCTAGTTTCAATTATTCCACCCGTGTCAAAGATGGGATAAATTTATGAAACGATGAAGAAGCATTCAAAGAAGTTCTCAAAAAAATTGAGAGCCCACAAAGTACTATAGGGAAGCTTAATAGAGCTTGACAAAGAAAGTGATAAATCTTGGAGAGAAATACTCTATCTACCTAAAGAGGATACAAGCCCCAAGAAGGTATTAGTTCTTACCAAGAAGCCTCAAAATGGAGATAAAGAGGAAACACCGAGCCTTGAACATATCTTAATAAATGATGTTGAGGATGTCAATCCAGTTGATCTAAAAACATGGGCAAGCAAGGCCATGGATGAGATACCTCAGATTTTATAGTCATTCAGAGACACAATAGATGTCACAATCCAAGATGTGACAATAATAGATATTACTAGAAGTGATCCTATCGATGAAGTAAAGGCACATGAAGATGTCACCATTACCACTGAGAAAACCAAGGAGCAAGACACAATAACGGATGTTGCACAAAAAATATACCAGGTAACATACCATTATTGGTACAAGCTATGAATATAATGATAGAAACAAAAGATACAACACCTAAGCATGATGCAAGCATACCCAAGGATAAGGGTGAAGATGAGCATGAAAGCACAACTGATGAATATAAATTAACAGATGGAGAGAAGAAAGATGCAAGTGAAGAAAAAGGTGATGCCACTCTAAAGGATACCAAAGGAGAAGCTTTAGATAAAGCTAAGTTTAATGTGGAGACGTCTACAACCAACCGACAAGTGAATACCAAGAATCAGGTAAAAGGCACCACACCCCCAAAGCCTTCACCAAGTACATCATACCAAGAAATAGATCTTGTTATGGTACTACATACAACTGACTCTACCACAATTTCAAAGAAAAAGAAGAAGAAGAATAAAAATCCAATCACCTTGGATGAGATAATAGAAATACCTGACTGTGATCCAAGAACATTGGATCTAGAGTCACTTACAAAGTATGCAGAGCTTTGTAAAAGGAAATCTATACAAGATAAGCTCAAAAAGGAGACCAAGGACACACATGTACTAGAAAATAAAAAAGGATATATTATTGCATATTGTACTTGATACTGACATTGATCAAAATGCACCTATTCTTGATCAATTAGAAGTTCTTACCGAAGCCATCACATCATAGAATGTAGATGCAGAGAAGGCAATAGAATACATGCAGAGCATAAGTACCAATACAAGATAACAGATAAAATCATCCAAGAAGTGGCAGAGAACAAGGTAAAGCTATCTAAACTAGTCAATACATTGGAACCAGTTATTTAAGAATTTATAACCTTAGTTCAAAAGTTATGCACCATAGAGAAATTCAGTAAGGAAAGTAGTGAAAAGATTACAAAGATAGATGCAGATCTTAATGCTAGTGCACAAGGTCTCACAACCCATGACAATGCATTCAAGTTGCATTATGACAAAATTATGGAAGAAAAAAGGTAGATACTTGAGATTAGAGAGGCAAAATCCAAATTCAGAGATGAGGTAACCAAGCTCTAGGCTCTACTACTAACAAATCTAACATTACTCCAACAACATATGACTTTGACAAGAACATTGATTTCCACCCTGGAAATGTCTATAACAAAAAACATATGTGATATGAAAGAAAGAATCACCTTGGAAATCATGACCCTTGAGCACCTCAAAGAACAATGGGAAAATAAAATAGAGGACATTCAAAAATCCCATTCCCACATTTTTGACAAATTGTAAGTATTACACCTTTGTCATTATTATTAAAAAAGAGGGAATTGATATGATAAAAGGGGAAATGACTTGGTGTGATAAGGTGAAGGGGGACATATATGTATAAAGACAAGTGTATATACATGTACATATACTATACTGAGGCATGCACATAGGGGGACTCATATTGACAAGGTAAACACATGGTGTATATGCTAAACATTTTAGTTTTGCACATATCAGTTTTTGATACTAATGTCAAAGAGGAGACTGATGATCATATTTTTTCATTAGCATACAAAGGAAATAGTTTTTGAACCATCGGTAACAAGATTACCAAAACACATGTTTATAGTGCAACCTAACACAAAAAATTCATAGAGGAACCCAACATACAAGTTTATAGTGAACACCAATAGCATGGTTCATAGTGTAAACCGAAAGATAGTCTACAGAGAAAATTGAGAAGAAGAATGTCTATAGAGACATCACCAAGGAAAGACTACAGAGAAACTTGAGCACCAGTTTACCGAGAGACAACTTTAATTATGATAAATGTGGATCTGAGTTACACGTTAGATAAAACACTTAAATTTTATAAGTAGCTTAAAAGCTTATCTTTAAAACCATTTCTTGAGGGACAAGTAAAGAAAATGTAATTTTTTTAATCAGTCTAAGTGATTGCAAAAATGCAAACTAGGAGATCAAGGTCAATTTGTAAACCTTTGATCATAGAGTTTTGATAGTTAAGAATGAAACCTATTTAGGTCAACTCATTGTATAAATAGATGTGTAATCAATCAGAATAGATGGATGTGATGATGATTGTAGCTATAGAAGACATCTATGGATCAGACAGAGAGTTTTATGCATAAGGAAAAAAAAACATGAAATCAGTTATGAAGAACAAGATTCAAGGCTACCAAGAAGAGCAAAGGTATAAATTAACCACTATAGGTGAGACATCATATAGTAATCTTTATAGGATCCGTGCTCAGAAATTCAAGATTGCATATAATTAGGTCAATAAGTATATTTTACAGCATTCTAACAAGTGTATAAAATAGAAGAAATCCTTTAAGAAGGTGGATTTAAAAATCCTTTTGTAAATCTCTTAACCGAGTGCACATTAAACAATGTTGCTAAATCTCTTAACCGAGTAGACCTAACTAGTCTAAAATGTTACTCCTAACAAGGTAAGATCATCATAAGTGATCAAACTTGTAAGCCTTAACCGACACCTTCCATTCTATAGATAGTGAAGCTTTGTGGGTTTCATCCCCACCACAATTTTGACCTTCTAACAAGGGTTTTTTGCATTACCAATTCTTGTGTCATGTGTCATTACATTTCATGACTGTTTCTATGAATGTTTACATGCAAATTAAGTTTATGATTTGATATTACATGCACAAAGATAAAATAGCATCTATGTTTGGTAATGCAAGGAATTGATTACTAAAGGATTAAGGGTTAATTGATACAAATTGTAAGGGTACCAATTCACCCCTCCCCTCTCAATACACACCATTTCATTATTCCAACACAAACAAGATGATTTTCTGAAAAAAATAATCTAAGATGATGCTACTCAGATCAAGCTTTCTAATGACTATAATTTTATTACATATTGAGTTCATTGTCACTTTCAAATTTTACTTTAATTAAACATAGGTTGTTTGGTCATTCAACAACCTGTCTCTTCAAGGCTTCAATAAAAATAGTAACTTACAAATTTTTGTTTATGAAAAATATGTAGGAAAAGAGCATTTGTGTTACCTTTCTATCAAAAAGAGAAAAAAATGAATTTTGATATATACAGATCAAGTTAGAGCGATCCAAAAGAACCTATGTCTAAATTACAATTACTGTCACTTAAGAAGTCAATAAACTATGAAATATTGAACCAAAATGAACGAAACCAATTTCATGCTTTGTATATTTAAGTTACAAAAATAACCTCGAAATAATTACATTTTTATCATTTAAAAAAAAGTTATGTTGATCCAAGTGACAATCACTCCTTAAACACACTGATTTTTCACGCAAACAACTTTTTGAAGGAGAAGGAAAAATGGATTCAAATCAAAATTTAAAAAAAAAAAAAAAACATTTAGAAACTAGAAAGATTCCAAAATTTAAATTGGATAAAAGTATTGGGATTTTAGTAGGATACTTAAATCCTTGTTCGCCTCCTTTCGGTTTTTAGCCCCAAAATGGTTAAGGTTGTTCAATTAATCTACGGAAAGGTAAGTGCCAAGAGGGGAGATGTGAATCAGTATTTATAGAAATTTTAACTACCATTCTTTACTCTTCACCGAACTGAATACCATTCATAAAAAAATTAAAATCATGTAAAGTAAATTAGAAAACCATGACAGATAACTCTATAATTTTTGGTCACACAAATATCCTTTGTTAGAGGAAAAAACTATGGTGGAGATGACACCCACAATCCTTCACTACTACATTTTAAAGGTTGTTCTATTAGAGCTACAATGTCAGCTACTTATGATAGCTCACCCTATTAGGAGTATAATACCTGGTTGAGAGTACAAAAGAGTTATTCAGTCTACCTTGTTAAAGGATTTTACAATCTCTTATCTAAGAGATGTACCCAGTTAGAGGATTTACAAAAATAAGACCTGTTAGGGCCTACCCACTGAATGAGATTTCTACTATCCTTACTGCTTATGTCTCTGCAAAATTCACCATCATTTTTCATCTTCATATTATTTTCCTTTTATATGATCTTAAGGCGGTTAACCAAATTTTGATCCTTCTTCTTATGCAGTGGAGTTGAATCTGTGCAAGGTTGGTTTCATTCCCAACGCATTTAATATACTTTTCTTTCATTGGTTGAGTTTCCTCATGATCATGTGTAATCATGTTATCGCAATCCCAATGTTCTACCTAACTTTTACCTTGAATATTGTAAAATATTTCCCGCTCGACGTCAAGGTTCAATTTATCAAAATTGAATTATTACATCGGATCTGGTATATTCGGTAATTTTCTTTGATCTTTATCAGTGACATAATATCTTCTCGGTGAATAATTGTGCTCAATGACTAACACTAATTGGTAACTGTCACTTCTTAACTCGGTGCTAATAACTATTCTATGCTCGGTGTCTTTGATACTCTTCTTTACTGACTATATGTCTTAGTGTATTCTTCCTTTTATCAATTATCTTCATTGACTATCATGACTTTGACAAAAATAATGACAAAAAACTATCTTATAGGAGTATCAATCTCCCCCTTTGGCATTAGTTGGCATTTTGACATAAACTTCAAAGTCATCAAAATTTTGTACATCTCTTGTACAACTCCTCCTTAGAGAATACTTCTTATAACATACCATAGCTTAATAAAAAAATTCAAAATATTATGTAACTCCCCCTATACACATGGTTATATCTCCCTTATCCATACATATTATATTATCCCCCGTTTTTGACAAATATGCCAAAACCAAAATTCCATAGAGCTCACTAGGATAAACTTATACCTTATCAAAAATGTGAGTGTAATTCTTATGTACATCGGCTAGGGATGACTCCCATGCATCTTTGAGTGTTTGAAGTATAAAAATTTGAGAAGAAACATCAGCTTCTATTCCAATGATGGTGTCCAGTGATCTACCATCAGGGGTGTTAACCTGATGGAGAGCCCTAACTTCTAAGAGCTTCCTTGCTCTTTCTAAGACCCTTTATTTGGTCTTTCTAGGGTTTTTATCACTACCCTAACTAGATTAATCTCCTATGATCCCCTTCTCCTCTTAAATCTCTCCACCAACTTCAAAAACTCTACTTTCCTTCTCAATCCTTCAATGCACCCATTGGCTTATCTTAGCCAATTTGACCCCAATCTGACCTTGGCAATAGGAATGGAATTCCAAACCATTCCTAGGTCACTTTCAATTTATTTTGATTCACTTTGGTGGATCCCTTCATTATATTTCAATCGAGTTCCTAGTTTTCTTGTTTTGAAGCCTTGTAGCCTTTTTAGCCAATTCGGCCTCCTAGAAACTGGTTTTTTTTGGATTTCTTCACAAATTCCCTTAACAACCCTCTAATTCAACTATTTATTCTTCATAGGCCCAACCTAGGTTCAAGGATTTTCTCATTTTTATACCCCCACCTTGTCTGTACATAGGACTTTCACCAAACCCCTATTTTTAAGGATTTTAGGAGCATGTTCACCAATTTGGGTTCTTTTATTTCAATGGTTTCTCTAAAAAACTCCACCAATCCTCTCCTTGCATTTAGTTATCAAGGATACACATTGCTACATTCTCCCACCATTTATTGGTTCAATCGAATCCAATTAGCATCTTTCGATGCTAGTGTTCTACACAAGCCACTAACCAGAATGACAGTGCACTCGCCTAGGGCTTGTTGGAAAAATTGGCTCCCTTGCATAAAAAAATATCCATAGAGAATATTTACACTATATACAAGGTCCCTTAATTTATTCCAAGTGGCCATAGTTTGCTAACCATAGGAATTCAAGCAGGGTACATTTTTACATGACTGGCTCAAAACCAGACAACAAACAAGAGAAATAGAAAGCACTTACAAAAAGATAACTAGTAACACTAAAAAATTATATCAATGCCATAGAGAGTAACTAAATAACAAAAAAAAAGGTCTCAATTCATTAATTTGATCCTTTCAATCCATTAACTAACTAGATCAAGGCTCTATTGCAAAAACACAGTCAAATTCTTGCTTCTCAGTTCACAATCCATACAATGTCACTTCCAATTGTCAGATTAGGTTTATCAGACCTTATATATTCTATTACCACATTTTTGGACACTTAGGTCGATATTTGGGCACCATTAAATCCCTTTCCTAGCTTTTAGGAAATGTTGTCATGACAACTTTGCATAGTTGCAAAGTTGTCATGAGCAACTTTTACATCTTTGGCATTTTGACGTTCCACTACTTCCAATGGTTCCATTTGATGCTAAACCATTTCATAAGACCTTTAAACACTCAAAAACATCAAAAACACAAATGCCACTCTATTTTGGATTTTTGGTCAACCTTTGACCCTTTGGTTGACTTTCTAGGACTCAAACCCCTAGAGCCTAATTGATTACATAAAATACTAGACCCTGTACACTCTTACCTCTTGACACACACAAAAAACCCTTGGTACTTTATTTTTAGTCCTTATTACCTTGGTGGTTAGCTAAACCAACTTATAAGCCAAAATTCTTTAAAGATATTTACAAGACCTTAAGGTGCTCCTGCACCATCCTCCCCCTGCAACAAGAAAATAAAGGTATCTTAGGTGTGATGAACTCCATGCTTATTACATACTTCTTGAAGTCTCCTTCTGCTATCCATGTAGCCTTTGACTCAATTTGGTGTTCCCATTTCACCAAGTGTTCCATGTAGACTGTGTTCCTTGTCTTCTTCTTCACTCTTGAATCCAGAATCTTTTCCACTTGTGGATTATCTTGAATAGGTACTCTAAGTTCTTCCACATCCCTAGTAACCTCTATACTATACTCCCCCTCATCTATATCTAGACCCTTGCATTGATTCAAGTCCTTCACATTTAAAATGGGAGAAATGGACATATCTTTTGGTAGATCTATCTTGTAGGGATTGGGACCATATTTATTCAACACCTTACAAGGTCCAATCCTCTTCATCTATGGCTTTCATGGTACCCCCTTCTGTATCCTAGCCTTGTTCAAGTATACCATCACCAAGTCTCCTAATTGAAATTGTAGGTCTTTTCTCCCTTTATCTTTCTTAACATTCAACTTATGATTGGCCTCCATTAAAGTCTTCTTCACTTGCTCATGGACTTCTCTCATTGACTATGCAAAGTCATCTGCATGTACACTAATTCCCTCATATCCTTTTAAGTCTCTGAGCTCAAAAACACCCCTTGGATGTATTCCATATACAATATCAAATGGGCTCTTACCAATAGTCATATTTGTGCTATCATTATAGGAAAATTCTACCTATGGGATGACTTGTTCCCATCCTTTCCCATACTCTTTAGTCAAAGATCTTAGCAAGTTTCCAAGAACCCTATTTATTACCTCCGTCTAACCATCCATTTGGGGATTATATGCAAAACTATGAGACTAATTAGTTCCTAGCCTTTTCCATAGGGTCTTTCAAAAGTGCCCTATAAACTTCACATCTCTGTCTCCAACTATGCTCATGGGCAAACCATGTATCCTTAATATCTCCTTGAAGAAAAGGTGGGTAATGTGACTGGCATAATGTGTTGTTTTACATGGGATGAAATGAATCATCTTACTGAATCTGTTCAATACCACAAACACAGTGTCCAAACCAGTTGGTGTCTTAGGTAGCCCCATTATGAAATCCATGCTTATGCACTCCCATGGTCTATTTGGGATGGTAAATGGTCTTCCTAAAGAAGGACATCACATTCCAGTATGAATAACTTATCAAAACTTGGTAAAACTTGTATTGGTTGGGTGGCTACTTCTTTCTTCAATCTCTCAAATCCTTCATTGGCTTCCTTGGTCCATACAAAATTTGTTTTGATTCCACCCTTAATGGTATCTAGGAAAGGTGCACAAATTTCACTAAATATCCTCACAAACTTCCTATAGAACTGGGATAACCCATGGAAGCTTCTCACTTTAGTCCCTATCTTAGGAGTATGCCAACTTAATATGGCTTCCACTTTGCTCTGGTCCATCTTCAATTCACCTTGGGATACTACAAATCCTAGGTAGACTAGTTCTTGTTTCATAAACTAACTCTTTTCAAGATTTATGGTGAGATTCTCCTCTTGTAACCTCTTCAACACATGTTCTAAGTGTTTCATATGCTCTTTCTTTGTTTTACTAAAATGAGGATGTCATCTAGGTAGACTACTACAAATACCCCTATATGATCCTTCAAGACTTCATTCATGACTGCCATAAAAGTACTAGGTGCATTTGTAAGCCCAAATGGTATTACTGGCCACTTCTATAACCCCTCTATGGTTTTAAAGGCTGAATTCAACTCATCACCCTCTTTCATCCTAATTTGATAGTATCCACTTTTTAAATCAATCTTTGAGAAGTACTTAGCACCCCCAAAACAATCCATTAAATCTTCTATTCTAGGAATAGGAAATCTATATCTAATAGTTATCCTATTTATTTCCCTAGATTTAGTACACTTTCTCCACTTACCTCCTTTTTTAGGATCCAACACCACTGGGACAACACATGGGCTTATGCTCTTTCTGATCAGTCCTTGGTCTAATTGTTCTTGAACTTTCCTTGCTATCTCTTTGTTCTGTTCTGGTGTCATTTTGTATGTAGCCTTGTTAGGAAATGATGCCCCTGGCACAAAGTCAATTTGATGATTTATTTCTCATTTTGGTGGTAGGTTAGTTGGAGTCCCTTCACATATGATGTCTTGGAACTGATCTAACAATTGCTTCACTTCTGCAGGCATGGGTGACTATTTAGGTGTCTCTTCTTCTCTTGGCTTCACCAAGATTGCATAGCCAATTCCTTCTTCCTCCTTCATGTCCTTAAGTAATTCTTTGCCACTCATTAGTAGGGTATTGGAGTCCATATTCTCCAATTTTTATTCCTCTATCAAAGAGTGTATCTTATAAGTTACTCCATTTTTCTTGAATGAGTACTTATTCTCCTTGCCATGGTGAACTGATTCCTTGTCATACTGCCATGGTCTTCCAAGAAACAAATGACATGCATCTATTGGTAGTACATCACATAGTATCTTGTCTTGATACTTTCCAATAGTAAAATCAACCCACATTTGTTCATTAACCAGTATATTTTGTCCCTTATTCAACAAAGTTACCTTGTAAGGACACACATGGGGTATCTTGACTAATTTAAGCTTGTGTACTTCTTCCTCTGAGATCACATTATTAGTAGATCCAGAGTCTATTATGACTTTGCATACTTAACCAAGAATCTTGCATTTGACCCTAAAAAGATCCCTTCTTTGTTTGTGTTCATCCCTTGTAGGTTCTTTGATTAGAATCCTCTTAAGAATCAAGCTTTCTGCCTTCTTTGAATCCAAACTTATGTTTTATTGTTTGGTTATGTCCTCCTCTTTCACATATGCAATCTTCTCTTCACCTTGTGAAGATGTTGGCTTATCCGGACACCTATAGGCAGGGTGACCCATTTGGCCATAGTTATAACACTTCATTGAAGCAAAATGTGAGCTTCTTCCAAATCCACCTGATCTACCTCTTCCACCACTATGAAAGCCTCTACCTCTGTTATATCCTCCTTTGTTACTGGACTCATGATTTTGTTCAACAAACCTAGAATCTCCTTGGCTTCTAGTTTCATTTCTCCTTCTACTAGAAAAACCTCTATGTCCAACTCTAGAGTCTCTACCTCTTCCTCTTCCTCTTCCTCTAGAGTTGGAATCTTGTTTCTTTTTGAGTTTTTCTTCTACCTTAAGGGCCATTTGAAAACACTCATGGATAGAAGTTAAAGTGAAGAGGCTCAAATCTTCTTGTATGTTCCATCTAAGGCCATTAAGACACCTAGCAACTTTGATGCTCTCTACCTCTTGCACTCTTGACCAAAGGCATAGTTTTTGGAGCTCTTCGGTATAGGATGCCACATCTAGATCCTTTTGTCTGAGATTTTTCCTCCTTTTGTGTAATTGGATATCATAATCCTCTGGTAGGTAGTTCTCTTTCACCTTTTCCACTATAGCTTTCCAAGTTGCTATTGGCTTCTTTCCTTCCCTTTCTATTTATTCTTGCTAAAACTTCCACCAATTTAATTCTTATCCTCTTAGCCTTAATTTGGCTATCTTCACCTTTTATGCCTCTGTGATACCATCACATTCAAAATGGTTTTCCATACCCTCAATCCACTCCATAACCAACTCTGCATCCATTCTACCAGAGAACACTGGAATGCCTTCTAATTATTTTCCACTTAAGGCCTTGAGGGATTTGAGGAATGGTTCCTCAAGTAGTGGAGGGTTAGGTTATGGTTCTGCCTCCTCTTCAACTAGACCTTTTATCTTGTCCTTATCTTCCCCTATATATTCTTTCATATTTCTTTTTGTCTCTACAACTTATGCTAACTTTAGCTTCAACTCCTCCATAGCTTCTTCAAGAAGTATATTCTTGACTTTCTGCTCTGACAAGTCCCTTTCCAATTCTACATTGGTCACCATGGTTCTTTCTCCAATGGATTCACTTCTCTCTATCATACACTAACCACTTCCCAAGCCTTTCAATGGATCTGATACCAATTTTATGGGGAGCCCTAACTTTTAAGAGCTTCCTTTCTCTTTCCAAGACCCTTTCTTTGGTCTTTTTAGGGTGTCTATCACTACCCTAACCAGAGGAATCTCCTATGTTCCCCTTCTCTTAAATCTCTCCACCAACTTCAAAAACTCTACTTTCCTTCTCAATCCATCAATGCACCCATTGGCTTATCTTAGCCAATTTGACCCCAATCTAACCTTGGAAATAGGAATGAAATTCCTAACCATTCCTAGGTTAGTTTGAACTGATTCTGATCCACTTTGATGGATCCCTTCATTAGATTTCAATCGAGTTCCTAGTTTTCTTGTTTTGAAGCCTTGTAGCCTTTTTAGCCAATTAGGCCTCCTAGAAACTAGTTTTATTGGATTTCTTCACAAATTACCTTAACAACCCTCTAATTAAAATATGGATTCTTCATAGGCCCAACCTAGGCTCAAGTATTTTCTAGGTTTTAGACCCCCACCCTTTCTGTACATAGGACTTTTACCAAACCCCTATTTTTAAGGGTTTGAGGAGCATGTTCAACAGTTTGGGTTCTTTTCTTTCAATGGTTTCTCTAAGAAGCTCCACCAATCCTCTTCTTGCATTCAATTATCAAGGATACAAATCTCTACATGCTCCCACCATTTATTGGTTCAATCCAATCCAATTAGCATCTTTCCATGCTACTGTTCTGCATAAGCCACTAACTAGAATGACACTGCACTTGCGTAGGGCTTGTTCGAAAAATTGACTCCCCTACATAAAACAACTCCACATACCATATGTACACTTTATATAAGGTACCCTACTTGATTCCAAGTGGACATAGTTTTCTAACCACATGAATTACAGTAGGGTACATTTTTACATGACTGGTTGAAAACCAGACAACAAACTAGAGAAATAGAAAGAATTTACAAAAGGATAACCAATAACACTAAAAAAATAAATTAATGCCACAAAGAGAATATATATAACACAAAACAAGGTCTCAATGCATTAATTCTATCCTTTCAATCCATTTACTGGTTGGATCAAGGCTCTGTTGCAAAAACATAGTCAAATTCTTGGTTCTCAGTTCACAATTTGTATAATGTCACTTCCAACTATCAGATTAGGGTTTCTTTGACCTTATATATTCTATTCCCACATGTTTGGACCCTTAGGTCAGGATTTGGGCACCATTAAAGCCCCTAGTGTTTAGGAAATGTTGTCATGACAACTTTGCAAAGTTGTCATGTGCAACTTTTACATCTTTTGGCATTTTGACATTCCACTACTTCCAATGGTTCCATTTGACACTAAACCATTTCATAAGACCTTTAAACACTCAAAAACACAAATACCACTCCATTTTGGAGTTTTGGTCAACCTTTGACCCTTTGGTTGATTTTCTAGGACTCAAACCCCTAGAGCCTAATTGATTACACAAAACACTAGACCATACACACTCTTACCTCTAGACACACACAAAACACCCTTGGGACTTTATATTTAGTCCTTATTACCTTGGTGGTTGGCTAAACCAACCTACAAGCTAAAATTCTTTAAAGATCTTTACAAGACCTTAAGGTGCTCCTGCACCATGACTAAATCCTTGGCCTTCTTCAAATGCCTTTGCATTGATTTAATGTGGGGGATAAAAATTGCTTGCAGCTCTAGAATTTACATCCTTCTCTTATGTTCTTGTCATCTTAGTTCTTGTTGCATCCCCATCAAGTGCTTCAACCTTGATTAATAGACTTGTAAATAACCAGACTCAGTAGTGACATTTTTGAGTTGCTCGGTCAGCTGGGTCTCAACAAACTCACCTTTCTTCTTGGTATCGTTGATAAAGTGTGAAATGGAACATACTTTATAAAATATGGAAATAATACGAGATAGTTTTGTACCAATATTGGTAGAGGATTCAAAACATGCTACCTTATCTACTGTAATGTTGTTTAGGATTGATTCAATCATTTTTACTTTCATCTTCCTCTAATGAACTTTCATCATGTAGTCGGTACTGACTTGATTTAGATTTTGGACTTGTTCCACTAGTCCTTCTACTCTACTAATGATATCTTCTATTTCATCAATAGTGGCATCTGGGACAATTTCATATAATACATCCTTGACACTTTCCAATACATCAGTCTTCTTTCTTTTTTCAAGTAATTTCTTTTGTATTGCCTCAAGTCTCACTAATTCTGCATACTTGGTCATTTCATCAGGGCTCATAGTAGATAAGTCAACATTTGGTAAGAAGATCGGTTGGCTCATATCTAGATTTTTTGTCTTCTTTGATTTCTTCTTCTTTGCTAACATACTTCCACTTGGTGAATTCTTTGGGGAATGTGATTCCTTTAGTGCATTAGATGTTGTCTCGGTTGTACTAGTTCTAGCTCTCTACTCCTCTTGTTTATTTTCTTCCTTCTTTTCCTCCTATTTCTCTTCTTCTTTGTTCCCTTCGATTGTGTTCTCTTTATTCTCATCTTGTTGTTTCTCAAATTCCTTTTGTTTACTTTGTTCCTTTGGTTCATCTTTGTTGGGCTCTTGTTATTGTGCAATAGACTCGATTGGGGGAACCTATTTGGTATTCAATATTGCTGGTTTCTTGGTAGACGTATCCTTCTTAGTGTCTTTTTCCTTTTCAAATTCCTTGTCCTCCTCTTCTTCCTTTTCCTTTTCTTTCTCTTTCTTTGTTTCCTTTTCTTTTTCTTTCTCTGTTTTCTTTTCCTTCTCTTTCTTTGTTTCCTTTTCCCTCTCTTTCTCTGTTTCATTTGGTTGATCGATTGCTGCTTGTTTTGTTTCCTTCTAAGGTTTGGTGGATGCCTCTTCTGTATCCATAGATGTAACATTATGACCTTTAGTTGTGTGATAATATTGTACTTGTTCTAATACAAGATGCATGAATGGATCTTTGTCAGTAATATCTTCAATGATAACTTCATTGGTGTCAATTGTCAAATCAATAGGATTATTCTTACCTTGATCATCTTAGACAAATTAATCAGTTGTGTTATCCTTTTCATGCTCAGCTTGAGATTCAATGTCTTTGATGTTGAATATCTCTCTCCATTTTGCATCATTTTCTAACTGTACTTGCTCCAATTCTCCTATCATAATCCTTAAAGATCTTCCTTTTACAAGGAATCATTTAGAATATTTTTCAATGTCTCTTCAATTTCTTGTATAGATAGGTTTGGTATAGTTAGCATGAGAGTGATGATCATATTTTGTCATTAGTATACAAAGGAAATATTTTTTTGAACCATTGGTAACATGATCACCGAAAGACGGATTTATAGTGCAACCCGACACAAAAGTTCACAAAGGGCACCAAAAATGCTAAGTGCACTATCATCGATAGAATGGTTACAATGTAAAATGATAGATAGTCTATAGAGCAACCTGAGAATAAAAATATCTACAAAGAAATCACCAATGAAAGACTATAGAGCAACCCAAGAACCAGTCTACCAAGAGACAACCTTATTTCTGAGAAATGTGGATCTGAGTTATACGTCAGGTAAAACAGTTGAGTTTTATATTTATCTTTAAAGATTATCTTTAAAACCATTTCTTGAGGGACAAGTAAAGCATATTTAATTTTTTTAATCAGCCTAACTGATTGTAAACATGCAAACTAAGGGATCAAGGTCAAGTTGTAAACCTTTGATCATAGAGTTATCATTGTATAGCGTGAAACCTAGATAGGTCTATTCATTGTATAAATAGATGTAGAAATCAATCAGACATTGATGATTGTAGCCGCAACAAACATCTATGGATCAGATAGAGAGTTTTAACCAGAAGGAGAGAAAAAGATGAAATTAGTTATGAAGAACACGATTCAAGGCTACCGAGTAGAATAGGGGTAGGAATCAATCACTATAGATGATACACATACATTGTGAACTTAAAGGATCTGTACTCAATAATTCAAGATTGCATATAATCAGGTCAATAAGTATTTTTTACTGCATTCTAACAAGTGTAGAAAATAGAAGAAATCCTTTAAGAAGGTGGATTTAACAATCCTTATGTAAATCTCTTAACCGAGTGCACACTAAATAATGTTGCTAAATCTCTTAACTGAGTAGACCTAACTAGTCTAAAATGTTACTCCTAATAGGGTAAGATCATCAGAAGTGATCAAACTTGTAGCCTTAACCAACACCTTCTATTCTGTAGATAGTGAAGCTTTGTGGGTTTCATCCCCACCACCATTTTTACCTTCTAATAGGGGTTTTGTACATTACCAAATCTCTTATCATGTATACTTAGATTTCACGAATGTTTACGTGCAATTAAGTTTATGTTTTGATATTACATGGATAAGATAGAAAAGCATCTATGGTCGGTAATGCAAGGAATTGATTACTAAAGGATTAAGGGTTAATTGATAAAAAATTTAAGGGTACTAATTCAACCCTCCCCTCTCAACACACACCATTCCATTATTCTAATAGAGAGATCTTTCTCTCATTTTTTTTCAGCATTCATAGCATATTTACATCTTGTATTTACGTTGTTGTATAGCTCAATAGGAAAAAAATTGATAACTTCAAGTGGTGTGTATCTAAATTTGTGTAAAGAGTAAACAATTACATCTTCAATTTTTACTTTTTCCTCTTTAATAAGAGTGTTGTACTTCTCTCGCTTCATTCCTTCGAATGTTCCATACTTCTTCACTGTGTCTAACATTTCATCTAGACTTCCTGGTGGTGGAGGTGAGTTTTTCACAACTTTGGTTTTGCTTAAATCTTCAGTCTCCATGTCACTTTCTAGTGTTAGCTTCAACCTTCTTGATGGTCTAGTGTTTTCCTTCTTACTTGTTACATATGTTTTTCCTTTTATTTCAACGTAATTCTTCTTTTCTTTTGGTGAGGCTATAGACCTTATTGATGGTCTAGTAGATTTGGGGCTCAATGAAGGATTCAACACTTGTGGTTTCTTTCCTTCCACTTCAGATGGTCCTTCCTCATATTCTTCATTATGAATTCCCAAATTCTTAGAAAAATTAACAATCATCTTGCTATATTTTATTTAAATTATAGGTACCAAGATACCTTGCTTAATCTTAGTCTTAACTTCTTCATATGTTCCATATCTCTTGGCTCTTTTATCAACAGGTTTAGCTAAGTAGGTTTCAATTTTTTGAGATGCAATGTCTATGTCCATCTCATAGCCCATAGGTTATATCCAAATAATCCTTGGGTCCTTGGTTCAACTGCTTTGACATTGCATGAGTCGGTGTCTACCTGAAAAAAATAGTGCCATGACATTTCTCAACTAATTGAGGTGGAACTCTAAATTTATGATGCATTCTTTTTTGGAATTTAGAGAAATAATCATTCATAACAATGTCAAGATTCTCTCTTAGATTATGAATGTACTCACTAATTTGATAAATGAAAGGCTTATCAATATTCCATGTCATGTTTCCAATAGATGGAAAGAAGTTCTCAAAATAAAAGTAGATGCACACCAGTAGTGTTCCGAATTTCAATGTGTTTGTCTTTTCTTTTCTTATAGTTTTCATGTTGTCTTCAAGTTGTTTCAATAATATCTCACATAGGTCAATCTTCATATCTTTCTTTACAATCTTGTAAACCAAATCAACAGCTCCAAATGGTACGTTGTCCACTCAAGATGATTGGAATACTCGGTAGGAAAAGATGTTACATGAAATTTTCTACTCAGGGTCTTCAATAGTAGAAATATTCAAACCTCATCCATATCATTTGGCTTTGGTTAACTCACTCGGCTTGTTCTTCTCAATCTTTCTGATAGCTTTAGGCTTGTTTCCAATCAAATAAACTATTACAATGTGCAACACGTCCTTTGTGATCTTCACCAGTTGATCTAGCCACATAAATTGTTCATGTACTCAGCTAAGGACTATCCTTATCCACTTGATTTTGAATACCCTCGGGATATGCAGGGAATGTGTCAAACCTTTTGACTCCAAATGAACATGATCACTCTTTAGTTTCCTATCTGCACATAACTTCTAGTAAGATGAATCAATTTCTTCTTCACAGATCTACTAAACTTTACAATAGATGGACGTGTGAAGGTCCTTGATTAATAAAAATCTCTCTGAAATGGATGAAATTTCTCCCATCATGTCTGGCTCAGCTTCCTTAGTAGGAAATCATTTATACTTAGCATTCACAAGCTCAAAATTCTCAACTACAACTGGATTTTTATCTTTTGAGGCCATATCTTGTTGTCAAACACAAATGTTTTGAACTAGGGTTTGTGTCTACGACTTGGTTGCACCAAAAAAACTAGGGAAACACAAAAAATACCTTCAGTAAATTCAAATTTTCTCAAAATAGTTTAGGATTACCTTTACAATCGCTCGACGCTTGAAGACTTAATTCTGCAACTCTATTCTCAATGCCCTTGAAAATGGTAAGTAACAGTAATAGATGATGAGGTCTATTTATATCTTTTTCTAGTTTTAGGGTTTCCAATGGTCATAGAAATAACAATTAATGCTTCATTGACTTACTTTACTGATTAACTTTGTTATCTCCTTTCACTGAATGATACAATGTTACAATTACTTTCATTAAATGAATATGAAACATAAAATCAACAATATATCTCCAAATGCATCTAAGTATGCTCATATAGATCTCTACACATATACTAGGAACCGATTTAAGATTTGAATTTTAACTTGTAGTTCCTACTCATACCTCATAATAGATTAGGTAGAGTAGGTTGCACCTGATCTGAAGGATGAGGTACCGTCAACTATCCTGAATGTTTTTCCATTATCCATAGTCTTTCTTCTCCATGTCTTATTCATCTGATCTCTCGTTTCTTCAAAATTCACTTTTGGTTTCTTAGATATTTCTTCCTTGGTAAGAGCTTTGCCTTGGTACTTGAAGTCCTTGGCAAGGTCACCAAGCTTGTGACAATAGAAGGATGTCATACTAGGGTTTCTCCAAGATCTTCTATGTTCCTTCCATGTAGTAACATGCATTTTGTAGAAATATGACCATACCTTCAACAGACTAAACATGATATCCTTGTATTGTATTCCCATGGTATAGATGTACCCTATTGGTTACTTGGCATATTCTATCAGTTCGGTACCCATTTTTATTTTCTCTTTGGTGATCTACATTCTTTATATTTGTGACCATACTTGTTGCACCTATTATAGTAGCCATCAAACTTTGGATTTCTTATGTTGTTTGTAGTGTTTGATCTGCATTCAAGTGGTTAGTGCCCATACTTATTACAATTATAAAAATATCCATCAAACTTGGGTGAACTTGGTGACTTACCCCTTTTGCTTCTGAATACATTTGTATTATGTCCAGCTTTCCTAGAGTAGTAGAAACTAGCCTTCTTTGACTTCGTTGGGGTACAAGTTTCTTGATTTTTATCTTGTTTAGAGGACTCACCTCTCTCAGTAGTTCCCTCACTATTAAATCCAAGTCTGGTTTTTTCTTTTGGTTGTCTTTGAATTTTCAGATTTTCATCCAATGAACTCAATGTTTCTTCATTTTTGTTTAGTACCTCATTGACTTCTTTTTCAGATTACAATTCTTTGGCCAATCTCTCATCTTCACACTTTAGTGCTTTATTCTCAAATTCTTTCTTGGTAAACTCTAGATTTGATCTCACTAGTTGATTAGTCATATTATAGTGTACTTGTGTTATCCTCATGATCTCATTGTCTTTCTCAGCTATTCTTTTCTCAAACTGTCTTACCTCCTTTTCAGCTAATTTCAATGCATCTTCAACTACTCCCTTAGAGTAAAGTATCTCACTCATTCTCAATGCTTGTGTTTCTTGATCTATGTTTTCCAAGTTTAGTTTCTCGGTGAGTCTCTTGTTCTTTTCTACAAGTTCTACAATGCCTGAATCAAATTCATCAATCAGACTACTTTCAGATGTTGTCTCAAGAGTATCAACATGCTCTTGTGTAGGTTTTAGTTCACTTCACAAGTTCTTTCTCACTTTTAAGGACTTTTCTAACTTTCTTTTCAGATCTTCAATCACTTCTTGTGCACTCTCCAACTCAAACTCAAGACAATCAATCTTCTTAGATTGATTGTAACTTTCCATAGTCATGATCTTTACTCCTAGGTGGTTAAACCCTTATCTCAAGATTCTAATATCTGATACCAATTATTGGATTAATCTATGGAAAGGTAAGTGCTAAGAGAGGAGGGGTTAATTAGTACTTATAAAACTTTTAACTACTATTCTTTACTCTCCATCGAATTAAATACCATTCATAAAAATATTGAAAATCATGTAAAGTAGATTAGAAAACCATGACACATAACTCCATGATTTTTGGTCATTCAAAAATCCTTTTTTGGAGGAAAAAACTACAGTGGGAATGACACCCATAATCCACCACTACTGTAATATAAATTTTGCTCGGTTAGAGCGACAATGTTAGCTACTTCTAATAGCTTACCCTGTTAGGAGTATAATACTTGGTTGAGAGTACAAAAGACTTATTTAGTCTACCTTGTTAAAGGATTTTACAATCTCTTATCTAAGAGATGTACCTGCTTAGAGGATTTACAAAAAAAAACCAGTTAGGGCCTACCCACAGAATGAGATTTCTACTTTCCTGACTATTACAAAAACTATTACAAATATGTCTACAAGTATGCATCAACCATAATGTTGTTTAGACTCTTTATGCTCTGTAAGTGCATTACTTCATTCTTCCCTTGGTAAATTATTTTTTCTACACCTTAGAACTTCTACATTCTAACTCCTTTAGCTCCATCATTGTAACTACTTCTATCTCTGCAATATTCACCATCATCTGTCATCTTCATGTTTTGTTCCTTTTATATGATCTTAAGGTGGTTAACCTAATTTAGATCCTTCTTCTTCTTCTGCGGTGGAGCTAAAGTGATGCAAGGTTGGTTTCATTCCCAATGCATTTAATATACTTTTCTTTCATTGGTTGAGTTTCCTCATGATCATGTGCAATCATGTTATCACAATCCTAATCTTCTAGCTAAGTTTTACCTCGAATACTGTAAAAGTTTTCCCGCTCGACATCTAGGTTCAATGTATCAAATTTGAATTGTTATGTTGAATCTGGTATATTTGGTAATGTGCTCTGATCTTGTTCGGTGACATAATGTCTGCTTGGTGACTAACTGTGCATGGTGACTAATACTTATTGGTAACTGTCACTACTTAACTCGATGCTAATAAGTGTTCAGTGTTCAGTGTATTTGATACTTTTCTTTTCTGAGTGTTTGCCTTAGTGTATTCTTCCTTTTATTGATTACCTTCATTGACTATCATGATTTTTTCAAAACTAATAACAAAAAAATATCTTATAGGAGTATCAAAGGTGAGGTCTAAAATCAATGCTACCTCGTTCATTTTGGAATCCACAATCAGATCCATTCACATACATCCACTATCAAGTAATTCATATTCAAGCAATAAATCAAGCATTTATTCAAGTTCAAGAATTCAAGGAATTTCATCCCCCAATATTCTTTATTCAAAGAAAGAATAAAAAATTATCATGAAATCGTTCTTTTATGATATCCTTTTAGGTCTGTGTAGATTCACGCTATTCCATCCACTTGTGATCTCATTTCAAGAAGCATTTGCATCATCTAGGTTTATTACTTTTTATCTCTATTTTCAAGCCTCTACTATTTAGAAAAAAAAGATTCCTTTTCATTTCAAGCATTCTAATTCAATTTCAAGGTTAATTTAGAAACATGGGCTTGCCCAAGGTAAAGCTATTTTCCAACACCTTTCTTCTCATTTTCTATGTGCAGGTGATATTGGGCACATTTGCAAAGAAGCTACATGAGAGTCTAATAGAGAGATATAATTGATTAATTGTTTTTCATATTTTATTTGGCATAATTTGAGTCAGACTCACCCCATACTTCATACCCATCCCTGACCCTTAGAGGAACCTCACACCTACTAATTTGGACCACAACTTGAATCAAAGTTCATTCATTATGTTGGTTTTTCAGATCTACTGACAAATTTGATTTATAGTTTGGATCTATCTACATACTTAGATACTTTATATCTCCTTCTATTCTTTCCTTTCCCTTTCCACTTTGCATAGTAATCTTTTAGTCCCCTATCAAAAGAATCCTTGTATCATCTTGGTGCTTGATCCTTCTTGAACCCAGTGGACCAAATGTCCTTCTAATGTGTGAGAGTAAATATGTGTCTCCTAATTTGATTATCCATCCGAGTGATTTCCCTTCACATCGTATTTTATTCCATCATTGAATAAAACTACTAATTTGTGAAATTTTGTGTAGATTCTAAATATTATTTTTTGATATTTTTTTTAAAAATAGCATATTTTTATGTAACATTTAATGATTGATATTTCTATAGTAATCAAAACTGTTTAGAAGTGAGATTTAAGTCCTCATGCATAACATTTTTTTATAAAGATTACAATTTATAATTTTTAAAATATAGTTTTTTTACACCAATATCTAGTGCATGGATATTTTATCATAATTTTTTGGAAAAAGGTGTAGATCATTATGAATAGCCTTTTTTTTTTATGTATTTGAATTAAGTTCTTTTTTGGCATTGAAATAAGGATATCAATAACTAGGGAGAAGATTTTTTACAAATTTCTCTCTATTTTCTTATTTTTCCACATGTGTGAAATTAAGATCTCAATGTTTGATGAAAAAAATATATTCACAAGAAATTTTAAAAAAATATTTATTAATGATATTAAATATGTTCAAAGTTATACTTTTTGGAATGTTTATGATGCAGGAGCATCTTGGGTCCTTGGCAATCTTGCTCAACCAAAAATATGTTTTCTTTTGTTTTTTAGCTTGTTTGGAGGCTTCTTGGTGAAGTGCTCATTTACCCTATTGATCAGGTATCCTTTTTGTCTTTCTTTACTGATGGGTCTCGAGGAGTGTTAGTTTCTTTTGCCTTGTTATTCCTTTACCGATTTGGTTTTCTATCACTTGGGTATGTTCTTACCAAGTGGTTTCTTTTTCTCGGTGATTCTCTTCCCGAGCTGTTTATCCTAATCTAGCCGACTTCTACATTTAATATCCATGGTGTAGTGAATGTGGGGGACTCTCATTTGGATCAGTGTGGACCTAAATTTGGGTCTCTCTTATGGATTTGAGTGTCGACTTCTTTGGTGGACTCTTGTATATATTTTGTTTCTGTATTTTGGTTTAGGGAGGCAGTTTTTAGAAGATAGTATAATTGGATAGAAGATTAACTATTGAGACAATTGAAAGGAAGGTCTGAGACCTCAGATGTATGAAGGTCATTTTATAATTCACTGAATGTATATGGCCGAAACTAGGAAGGCCTTACAACCCGACATGTACTAAGTTTGATTATTTAATGAAATATATGACATCTGTTGTTTCTTCTCTCACTTTGTGTGTTGTTGTTTCCACGTTGTTGTTCTGCAAGTTGGTTTGGTAATTTGGAGAGCCCTTGGCCACACTTCCCCTACCATCCTTGCGTCAGGTGGTATCAGAGCATTGGTGAGATCGAATTTTCTTCTTGTAAATCCTAACCCTAGTTGGTTGATATTGTTGTGGGGTAGTAGATTGTGATCTGACCTACAATTGCAAAGGGATTCAAGATGGTTCATGGAAGAGGAAATGGAGATCCAGGTCTAGCTGATATGCTTAGATAGATGGCTGCAAGATTTGAAGCTATTGAAACAACCCAGTGCAGAGGAAGACATCTTGAGGATGTTAGTGATGATGAAGTTGAAGAAGTTCAAGGTGAATTTGCACTTACACCTGCAATGGATCAGGAAGAAGAGAGATTATTGCGAGCATTAGAAAGTTTGAAGTCCACACCTCAGTTTAATCCTCCTGAGTATAGTGGAAAATTGGATTCTGATGAATTGATAGACTGGATAACTGAGATGGAAAAGTACATTGAATATGAGAATGTATCAGAGGACAAGAAAGTAAAGATTGCAAGCACAAAGTTGAAAGGTCATGCATCTTTGTGGTGGGAACATATGCAATTGGATCAAAATAAGAAAGGTAAAGACAAAATCAAGGTATGGGATAATATGTTAAACAAATTGAAAGGTAAGTTTCTACCTTGTGATTATTAGATTAACCTGATTAGGCGAATGCAATGTTTGAAGCAGAAAGATAGATTGGTAAAATACTATACTAAAAAATTCTATATATTGGACATCAAATCTGAACATGTTGAAGATGAAGTGGAAAGAGTAGCAAGATATTTGAATGGATTGATAAGTTCCATACAAGATGAGATCAGTTTGGTCAAGATGGAAAAGATTGAGGAAGCATATCAGTTTTCCCTAAGAGCTGAGAAGAAATTAAATAAGGGATATGAGCAAAGGAAAAGAGGAAGAGGTGGTAGATTCCCTAAAGGAAGAGGTATATCTCATGGTGAAAATAGTAGATCTAAACCAGATAAGTCAATTTAAGACACATCTTAAGACAACGGAAAGACTAAATGGAAAGGTGGAAGTTGATACAGAGGAAGAGAAAATTACTCACAAGGTGGATATAGAAGAAAGGGGCTCCAAGTAACTTGTTACAATTGCGGTGAGGAAGGACATAAATCCTTTGAGTGTACACATGCAAGCAAGAAAGTTGGCAGTTGCAGAATTTTTTTGGTGCAAGAAGAATCACCGATTGAAGCTGAAAAGGAAGGAAATCTCATGATCCAAAGGATACTATGGAGTGAGAAAGATAAGCAAGATCCTGTCAGGAAAAGTTTTTTCAAGCCAAATGTAGATTTTCAGACAAAGTTTCGAAGGTAATTGTTGATAGTGGAAGATCAGAGAATCTAGCATCTGAGGAAATGGTCACAAAGTTTTAGTTGGAGAGAATGAAGCATCCAAAGCCCTATCAAATCTCATGGATCAAGGATGAGCATACATTAATGGTGAGTGAACAATGTTTTGTGAATATAAAAATTGGAAAGTATTATGATAAGGTGCTATGCGATATTATGCTTATGGATTGTTGTCACATTTTGTTGGGTAGAGCTTGGCAATATGATAGACATGCTATACATGATGGAAGATTGAATAGATATTCAATCTGGGTTGATGGAAAGAAACAAGTTTTGCTACCTTTGGTTGAAGAATCTGTTGGTGAGATATGTACATCTATGAAAGTTTGTCTGATGGAAGGTAGACAAATTGTTAAGGATTTGAAAAGAAATAATATCTGTTATGCTTTGACTCCTAACAAACTGAGTAAAAATACCAAAGATGAAATTCCTGCAGAAGTTGAGAAGTTACTCACTAAGTACAAGGAGATAATTTCATATAATGTACCTGACGGTTTTCCACTGATGTGAGATATCAATCATTGTATGGATCTGATTCCTAGAGCTAGTTTACCGAAAAAAGCACCACATAGGTTAACACTGACTTAGAATGAAGAGCCTTATAGAAAAGTCCATTAATTTTTGAATAAAGGCTTGATCTGAGAAATTTTGATTCCATGTGTAGTACCAACTATATTGACACCTAACAAGAATGGAGAATGGTGAATGTGAATTGATTCAAGAGAAATCACGAAGATCACAGTGAAGTATAGGTTTCCTATACTAAGAATGGATGACATAATGGATTGTTTGAGTGGAGCAAGATATTTTACCAAAAATGATTTGAAGAGTGGATATCATCAGATCAGAATCAGAGAAGGTGATGAATGAAATATTTCTTTCAAAAAAAAGGTAGGTTTGTATGTGTGGTTGGTTATGCATTTTGGTTTAACTAATGCACCGAGTACATTTATGAGGTTAATGAATGAAGTTTTGAAGAAATTCTTGAATTAATGTGTTATTGTATACTTGGATGATATTCTGATATTCAGTAAGACTATAGAAGAGAATTTGATGCATAGAAGGCAATTATTGTAGAGGTTGAAAGAGGAAAAGTTGCTGATAAACCTGAAGAAGTGTTCCTTCATGAATTAAGAACTTGTGTATTTAGGTTTTGTGATTTCAGCTGATGGTTTGAAGATGGATCCTGAGAAGGTTGAAGCTATACTTAGTTGGCCTACAACTGAGAATGTCAGTGAGGTAAGATCATTTCATGGATTGGCAAGTTTTTAAAGGAAGTTTATCAGAAATTTCAATTCTATTTGCAATGCTATGACTGAGACAATAAGAGGTGAAAAAAGGGAATTCAAATGGACCCATGGATCTGATAAGAGTTTTGGGAAGTTGAAGGTTGTTGAATTACCTGTGTTAGCCTTACCTAATTTCAATAAGGTATTTCAAGTTGAATGTGATGCAAGTGGAAGTGTAATTGGAGTTGTGTTGACTCAAGAAGGTAAACCTGTTGCTTTCTTTAGTGAAAATTTGAATGATGCTAAAAGGAAATATTATTTCTATGATCAAGATTTCTATGCTATTGTTCAAGCTATGAAGAAATGGAGACATTACTTGATGCCAAATGAATTTGTGTTGTATACTGATCATAAGGCTTTACAATATTTGGGTAGTTAGAATAAGTTGAATCAAAGACATATGAAATGGGTAGAGTATTTGCAGAGTTTCACATTTGTGATTAATAATAAGAGTGAAGTTTCTAACCAAATTGCTGATGTATTGAGTAGAAGAAGATTTTTGTTGACTGAAATAGGAATTGAAGTTCTTGGTTTTGATGACATGAATCATATTTATGAAAGTGATCCTAATTTTTCTGAGCAGTGGAGAGCGTGCAGAGCACATAATTCAAATCAATCAAGTAATTATGAAGACTATTTCATTCAGGAAGATATGTTGTTCAAAGGTATTTAGTTGTGTATACCAAGAGGATTAATGAGAACTAATTTTATTAAGGAGAAACATTGTAGTGGATTGGCTGGACATTTTGGCATTGATAAGACATTGAGTTTTCTTAAGGAAAGGTATTTTTGGCCTCAGTTGTATAAGGATGTTCAAAAGTTTGTGAAAAGCTATGGAGTTTGTCAAGTTGCAAAAGGAGTAAGTTAGGATACTAGTTTGTATACACTGATTACTGATCCTGAGAAACCTTGGAGTGATATCAGCATGGATTTTGTTCTTGGCTTACTGAGGACAACAAGAGGTAATGATTCCATATGTGTTGTTGTGGATAGATTTTCTAAAATGACACATTTCATACCATGTAGGAAAACATCAGATGAAGTACATATAGCATATCTTTTCTGTAAGGAAATTGTCAGATTACATGGATTACCGAGGAGTATCTCTAACCGAGATAGTAAAATTTTTAGCTATTTTTGGAAAACACTTTAGAAGAAGTTGGACACTGAGTTGAAGTATAGTTCTACATTTCATCCACAGACTAATGGAAAAATAGAGGTTGTAAACCGAAGTTTGGGTAACTTTTTAAGATGCCTAGTTGGAGACACACCAAGCAATTGGGATTTGATGTTGGCACAAATAGAGTTTGCATACAATAGTTCAAAAAATAGAAGTACTAGAAAGACACCTTTTGAGATTTTTCATGACACACAACCGAGAGGTATATTAGATATAAGAGATATTGTTGAAGAAGAGAAAAGAAGTACTAAACTAGAGGAATTTTCTAAGTTCATGAAGACATTGCATGGAGATGTAAAATAGAAGTTGGAGAAAAGTAATTAGAAGTACAAGGATAGTGCAGAAAGATCAAGAAAGCATAACACTTTTGAAGTTGGTGATGCAGTAATGGTTCATTTGAAGAAAGGTACATTTCCTATTGGAACATATGGAAAATTGAAGATGAATACATTTGTTCCTTGCAGAATACTGAGAATATTTGACAGTGGAAATGCTTATGAAATGGAGTTACCGTATGGCATGGATAAATCACCTTTATTCAATATTTTAGAATTGCATGAATATCATGAACCTGATAAAGAAGTGACAGTACCGAGTGATTGTAACCACCTGGATTTGGTTTGTTCCGACTATGGATCCTATTTTCCCTAAGTGTGATCATACCCCCAATTATGTCATGACAATGTTACTTTGGCATAATTTATTTTAAATCAAATTTAATGTCCTAGGTGATTTTTATCACTGAATTATATTAACTATTATAGCCATACAATTCAAATCAATTTAAACCAATTAAATCAAATCAAATTCAAGCATGGATATGGTATTTAATTTTAAATAAATTAAATAAACCCCTAAATCAATTATCTACTTGCAAATAACTCATTCCCCCAGCCTATTTAATTTAATTAAAATGGCTATAGTCCCCTTAATTATTAAAAAGCAATAAAATGCTTAAATAATTAATTCCAATATTTTAAATGAATTCAATAAGTTTAATTCATTTTATTTATATTCCCTTAAACCCCAACCTAACCTATCTCAACCACTTCTACCCTGGGTTCTAACCCATCTCAACCTATTCCCCCCATGCTAATCTAATCCTAATTCTAATTCTATCCTAACCCACCTCCTAATGTTTTCACATTCTATTAAGGAATGATTAACAACTCAACCCACTTGAGAAAGTCAACTTTCTCAAGCATGAATTCTCTAAGGACCAACTTGCTAAGTTGAGCCTTACTCCCTCCTATGCCTCTTAAATGAATTTCATTAATGACCCATTAATGCATATTCTCTCTTGCCCATCCCTCATTAATTCCCAAGGAATTAACGGCTCTTACACCTCATTAATGACCTTAGGGGCTCCATTAATGAACCTTGTTTCCTCCCTCTCTCTCACATTCCTCTATAAATTGAAGGGATTTGGAGCTCATAATAATCCTCAATTTTTGAATAGTAGTGTTGTTATGCCAATATTTTGAAGGAATCTCAAAGCATTGTTATGCTACCCATTCCTTCATAGCTTCATGCACACTCATATAGTTACTTTCTTACATGGTTATAATGCTCATTTTAGATTAATATGCATGCTTAAATAGTTAAATAGTTGTTTTTAATTCAAAGCTTCCATGCTAGGTTGTTTATGTCACTGACATTAGCATAATCTGAGCGTTGTTATGTTATTTGCTACACTCATCCTAATTAGAAAGAAATAGGTCGATGTTAGGATTTTATATGCTCATTAACTCTTGTTTCTTACTAATAGAATGACTTATTGAAGTGTTGTGTCACAGGCAACATGTGCACAAATATACACACACATTTTTGGCGCCCACCGTGGGGCTCGATTTCCAACTTGGCCTCAATTTGAATCAATTTTTCACTAATTTGCATACATGGGATTCCATTATAGGGTCATTTTTAGTCATTCTTGATTGCATCCAAGATACGCCCTCACACCACAGAAAATGAGGCTCGCATCCAAGATTTCCTGGGTCATTTTCAGTTTAGGCTCGCATTTGGGGAGAATGTTGTCGCATCTGGTAAGAAAGGTTGCATACAGTATACTATATCGCATTCAGTTATTTTATACTCACATTTGGTTAGAAAATTTGCACACTTCATTTTCCTAACTCTAACATTTTGACAAGTTGTATTTTTGATATTTTACAGCCTAACAATTGCTTGCAGTTTGTTATTGAAGGTTTTTTTTTCATGGGAGTTGAAATAACAGATACTAACTCAGTTTTTCAGGTTGCCAACCCCCATCTTGACCTCTATTTACAAGATTTCAACATTAAGATACATTTTCCAATCTATCACTAAATTGAATAGAGGACTATGCTCTTTTCCTTTTAAGGAAAATCAGAAACTCACACATTAGTTTGTGGGTTGAATGGAATTTGGAGTTAACTAAACAAGCAATCACATCGTATAATTCTTTTGGATCAGTAAATGAACAACACAAATCACTAAATCTTGTGGATCAAAGAACAAGTTCAACTGTTTAATTCATTTTTGGGACACAAAAATTGAACAAGCAAACTCACTAAATATTGTGGCTAATTGAACAAGGAAAAATTTACTTCTTTCAAGCATCTTGTTTTCATTAAAATAGGAACATCTAAATCAGGCACAACATTGCTTGAGGGAAAGAACCACTTTTCTTGACTCTATTTTGGGAGAAAATGGCTTAGATTAGGAGAGTATGCTCTTCTTCAGAAGAAGAATCATAAATCCAGACATCCAAAGCTTGCCAATCCTTTGTACACATATTTAATAGTAGAGGGCCTGCCAGTTGAGGAATAAATATCCTGGGAACGACCCAAGTGAGGATAGGTTTTACGCCAACCCTTCCAACTCACTATAAATAGTTTCTTCCTCATAGGATAAAGCCTCAGAAGATGGATCCAGTTTTGTTCATGGAATTTTGACATCATTCCTTGAACATGCTTGGGTATATGTAGAGTGGAGCCACTTGAATCTTGCTTGCTAGACTATATATATTCAGGTACTCATAGGGCTATACACCTCAATTTTTCCTTGTGCAATTCTATGGGGGATAGTTTCAAATGGATTGCCCAATAATCTACAATAACTTCAACTGAAAGAATTCCTAATTCACCCCCGAAAGGGTGATAATCTTTGTGCAAGGAAAAAAGTAATTACCCCAAGACACTCATCATATTGTGCCCTCACTTGCATTTGGAATTAGCTAATACAGCATCATGATTGGAGCCATTGAGTGCTTTGTGATGGCTGTATTATGATTAGTATTTGAGTGTGTACCTGAGTCAATGAGCAAATATTTTCATCCTCCACCTAGAGAATAGGAAAAATATGAGTGTCTATTTCACCCTCCTAACAATGCAAATTTGTTTAACGTGTTTACAAAATCATTAAAAAGATAACATCTTCAAACAAACAACAACATTCAATCCCAGATCAACACGTGTTTTTCACTCTCCAACAGGTCTCAAAAATCAAACTACAATCAGAAAAACTTTATGCACTTCCAAAATGAACTTTTCAGAACTGATCAAAACTGACAAAGACATCATAAGATCACATCCCGTATGTCCTGTATCACATCTGGTCTTTAGGATCACATCTGGTATACTACCTCACATCTAGGGTTTAGGATCGCATCTGGTATCATCAGAAGCTCGCATCTGGGAGCTCGCATCTAGGAAAGTGGGCATTTACCAAATAGTTTCTCAAAAAGTCTCAGTTGATTAGGATACCCTTTTGGCTCTTTAGCTAGTTCTTGTTGTCTTTTCTGGTCTCCCTTTTGAAGTTTCAAAACTTTTTTAAATGTCTACCTTGCATGCTTAGTCAGTCTTTCACAATCACTTTAATACGTGTGGTCTACCCACTTTTTACCAACAACTTGGTTCCCAGCTCACTATCAGGGCATTCTAACCCTCTGACACTGGAATCATTTACGTCCACCAACAACAAATAGTTACTTTTACCTAGACACCCACTTGAACGGTTTGAAACTCTCACTTACACTATTGAGAAACATTGACAAAGTTGAGAAACAACTTCATGGTTAACACAAGATGCAACAAGTACACATCTAAAGGATCAAAAGTTCCTCCTAAAACACCACACTTTCAATGGGAAACATCTCATAGTTCCCTACTTGATCTAGACTCGCCACAAATGGATAGCGACACTCGTAGATGGAGTGAGGATTTTGAGGAATATAACAATGGAAAACACCAAAAGCCCAAAGATACAGATGAGGAAGAAGAACCTAAGTTCGAATATCCCTTATTTGAGTCCAACAGTGAGAATGAAATCACTGAAGAAGAATATGAAAAACTCAAACAACGCAAGAGATTCCATAAAATCATGGAAAAGATGCTTGACGAGGATAAAGAGAAATACATCCTCCATCTAGCGTCCACAGGTGTCAAATTACCTAAGGATTATGATGTGGAAAACCTCAAAGAAAAGGAGGTACCAACTCCTATATCTATTCTCACCAAGAAACTCACTTTAATGCAAACAGAGCCCACAAACCTCAAACAAGAGAAATAGAAACCCAAAAAAAAATACTCTTTGGACGCCATTTGTCCATTTCCTTTTGACAAGAGCATCACTATGGTCCCGTTTCCTCCCAACATGGCAAGACCAAAGTATGACAATTACATGGGAGAAACTGACCCACACGACCATGTGAGGGAATTTTGTGCTCTAAGCATATAATACATTCACGAACCTACATACCTCATGCGACTATTTCTAGGAAGTTTAGGAGGTAATGCCATAGAGTGGTTCTCCAAACTGAACCCTAAGGTCAAAACATTCGAGGAGTTGATCCAACGATTCATCCAGCATTACTCCTACAACATCCAACATGATGTGACTATGATGGACCTATGTAATATCAAGCAAAGAACTGGTGAATCATTTACACACTTCCTACAAAGGTGGAGGAAGATTTTTGCATGATATTCAAGGGCCATTCTCGAATCGGACAAGATGGAGATCTTTGTTAATAACCTAGTGCCTGAATTGAACTACACATTACAAATGCAAGACTCTCAAATATTTGATAGAATGATTAAAAATACCCTCCATATTGAGGAAGTCATGGTCAAAAGGGGGGAGATCACCCTTCAAAACAAAAATAAAACCAACAACTCCAACTCCAAGCCTAAATGGTGGAAGCAAAACAAGAATGCTGTTAATGATGGAGAGGTTGACACCTCTAACATTAATCCTAAACCTGAGGTGTTCAATATGACTAATAGCATGCAAGCAAGCAAGGACGCCAAGATCACAACCCCCATACCCAAGGAAAAAAATGATAATAGCAAGGGTCACACATGGACTTCAAAACCTCAAAGAACTTTCACTCCTTTGGGAGAGCCCCTTGAGACCATTTTGAAAACACTATTGGATAACAAAGTTCTCACAAACCCAGACTCCAAACTATGGGAACCAATGGTCAAACCTAGATGGTGGGATGATAATTCCTATTGTGTCTTCCATAAAAACAAGGGGCACAAGACTAATAATTGCCTCAAGCTCAAACATGTCATTCAAGATCTCATTGAAGGAGGTAAGATCAAAGTAGACAGACACACTACCAATGAGGATCATACAACATTCAAAAAACCCTTTCCTAATTACGATCAAGGAGAAACATCTAAAGGGAAAGGTAATGAAGTCAACTACACCTATTCCAACAATGACAATGTGATTAATATGCTAGACATTAAGACTAGGTAAATTAATGTGGTCACAATCAAAGGTGTCTCATTCCACTCAAATGTCATAACATGGAGCCAAGTACAGGTCACGATCAAAGGACCTCCAAAACTAGCACCAACATCCAAGGTTCCTATTGTAACTATTCCTAAACTAGCAGCAAAACACATGGTTACTATTCTTGGAGATAAATATGACTTGGTAGACCAATTGCAATGAACCTCCACCAAAATTTCCATTTTTGAGTTGCTCAAAATATCTACAATACATAGGGAAATCCTAGAATAGGGTCTACATGTTGCTAACATCCCAAAGGATATTGGTATAGACAAATTCCAAGTGATGGTCAATCACATCTCAGTGCCACATTACCTCTCCTTTTCTGAAGAGGATGATAAGTCATTGACACATCTACATAATCAACCCCTCCATATTGAAGTCCTTATTCATAAATTCCATGTTAGACGCTTGTTGATAGATGGAGGCATAGGATTGAATATTTGTACACTTGATCTAATCAAGAGACTAGGTTTCTTAGAACAGACAATTGACTCTAGAAGCAAGATAACTATCAAGGCCTGTGATGAGGAAGAAAGATCCTCCAAAGGTCTTATTGTTCTACCTATCAGAGTCAGCCCCATTGAGAGGAATGGCACATGTTAGGTTCTAGATTTACCCTTGGCCTACAATATCCTATTGGGGAGACCATGGATTCATGAAATTCAATTTGTGCCATCTACTTAGCACCAATGCATAAAGTTCCCACATAATGGTGTGGAAGTGACGATTCCTGTAGATGCTAACTACACTTGTAATAATATCAAAGCTGGTAGTATGATCCCACATAGCAAGGAGGCTATGGATGTGATTCATCCTGGGACTACCAAAGACATGGTTATGAAGAGTTTTGGCAAAACCTTAAAACTTGAAGAAACGGGTATGGGAGAGTACAAGCTGGACTTGACTCCCTCACTGACAGAAATTCTGGTATAACCAAGATTCTATGGAAAACCTTCTTCGACATTCACACCTACAACATCCAAGGAGCCAGAAGTACACAAGGCAACTGGCATGGTAAAGACATCCACATCTTCTTCAGATAACATAGAAGAACAGGCAGTCTTGGACTGGCTTTACAAAGGAGAACCGGTGGAATCTGAGGTCAAACATGTGAAGATATCCCCAGAATAGTATGACAAGGGATATGATTTCCTCAAACAAATGGGATACAAAGGATAGGGACCTATAAATGACACAGGACAAGGGCTTATTGAACCTATACCCATGGAGTTATGGAATACTAGAGACAAAACATGACTGTGTTTTAATACTAAAATGGATAAACCCGCTTCAAAGACAGTCTAGTCTCAGACAAAGGAATTGATGAAACATATGAACTAGAGCAGTGGTCCTATGAAATATTGTTACATGTTGGCATGGAGGATCCCAACTAGCAAGGAGAATGCTATGTACCCAAATTTGAGGTACCACAAGATCTTCACACTCCTTTGTTAGCACAACCTCCCATTCAAGAGGTAGGAGACACAATGGCAACTGGTCCAGAGGTATCATTAATAGAAACAATTACTCAAGAGACACCCCGACAATAGGATTTACATCCTAACTAGGGGTAATTGGTCATAGTTTCACATGTCCTTGATCTACCCCACTTTGACCCACAAGTAGCTAACTGGGTACATCAAAAAACTATTGCTGAATACTTGAATAGATCCGATGATGAGGTTACCGACTCTCATGACTATGAATGGGATTGAGCTATCTGTTGCCACTGAAGACATTATAATAGATACAATCCACATTTTTGTGGCACCCTCAGCTCCTCGTAAATAGTCTAACACTACTTTAAACAACATTGATAATCCTGAAGCAGAAGAAGAGTTCCTTCCCCTGATCATTGATGAAGAAACTGGTGATTACATAAGTCTAGAAGAATTTCATAGGCTACAAGCAAGAAGCCTCCTTTTATGGAGAGATGACGATGAGATTTCTACTGATGAGTCACTAGATTTTGGTCTGCATATAACTAACAACAACACTTTTAACAATGATCTTACTCTTATTGATTTAAACATTGAAGAAATTAACTTAACAGACCATGTCATGTTGGTTAATGGTCTTGATGCTAGCGTGATGTTGTCCTTTCTAGAGACTGACTCCCTAACATTGGTACTTCTAGACCTAATTGATTGGAGTGAAATAGATCCTACTCCTATCCTTGACTTTCCTAATGACCACACCCTAGCTTGTTATCTCAATGCTTGTGAGCCTTACCCTTCTTCTACCAATGCAAGGAGCGAGAACATGTCACCAGAGGATATCAGGTTTCTCAGTCAAAAACTAAAAATTAAAAAGAAAAAGAGGACTGATGGTGAAATCCACTTTGTGGCAGTATCAGATCCCAAAATAGTAAAGAAAAAAGATGTATCCTATGGTGAAAACCTCTCAGAGGTGCCAAAGGATGAGACTCTTGAAATCCTCCCCAAATACTTTCAAGAAAGGTCTTCGGTACTGATTGAACCAACATAGACAGTAAATTTGGGCACTCTTGAAAATCCTCAAATAGTCCATCTTGCACAATCTTTATCAGAAGAGGAGAAGACATAGTTCACAGTGTTCCTGAAAGAGAAGAAGATCAACTTTGCTTGGTCTTATACCGATATGCCTGGGTTGGATCCTAATCTAATCATGCATCACTTATCTATAGCTCCCGAGATCAAGATCGTAAAACAAACACTTAGAAAGATGAATCCTCATGTTGCATTATTGGTAAAAGTAGAACTAGAGAATTTGTTGAAGGCTGGATTTATCAGAGTCATTGCCTATGTAGGATGGATCTCTAATGTAGTCCCCGTGTCTAAATCCAATAAATCTATTAGGATCTATACGGACTTCAGAGACCTAAACAAAGCATGTTTGAAAGATGAATTCCCTCTACCTAACATTGACATGATCATAGACCTCACAATAGGCTTCTAGATGTATTCATTAATGGATGGTTTCTCAGGCTATAATCAAATCAAAATCGCCCCAGAGGATCAAGAGAAAACTACATTTACATGCGCATAGGGCACCTTTTTCTGGAACATCATGTCATTCGGGTTAAAGAATGCCAGTGCAACATATCAAAGATCCATGACAACTATATTCCATGACATTATGCACAATAACATGGAGGAATATGTGGATGACACATTGGCTAAATCCAAAGAAAGAAGTACTCACATTGGTGACCTACAAAAGATATTGGATCAAATGGAACAGTTCCAAATTAGGCTCAACCCAAAGAAATGTTCCTTTGGGGTCCAATCAGGGAAGCTCCTATGATTCATTGTTTTAGAAAAAGGAATTGAGGTAGACCCTACTAAAGTTAAAGCTATACTAGAGATGGCTCCTCCACGCAGCATCAGTCAAATGAGGACACTACAAGGGAGACTCCATTCAATCAAGAGATTCATGTCACAACTTGTAGATAGGGCACAACCCTTTACTAAGTTACTACATAAAGGGGTTACCTTCAAATGGGATGAACATTGTGAAGCTAACTTCAGATAATTGAAAGGATACCTAGCTACTCGTGCTATTCTTATGGCACCTATTCATGGAAAGCCCTTACTCCTATACATTTCAGCTATAGCTACATCACTCGGAGTACTATTAGCATAAGAGGATGAAACCAAGAAGGAAATATGTATCTACTACATTAGTAGAACACTGGTCACCTATGAGCTCAATTATAGCATTATTGAAAAAGCATGCTTAGTAGTCGTCTTCACATCACAAAAATTAAGACACTACATGCTCTCTCATATAGTGAGGATCATTGCTAAGATAGATCCTCTAAAATATCTCCTAAGTAGAACAATATTAATAGGATGTTTGGCAAAATGGATCCTGATCCTAAGTGAGTTTGACATTGAATACATAGAAAGGAGAGTTATCAAAGGATAGGTCCTTGCAGATCAATTGATTGAGTCACCACTCTGAGATGATGAACCTTTAACGATTGAATTCCCTGATGAAACAATCATGCATCTAACTGAATATCCATGGAAGATGTACTTTGATGGTTCATTCACTCAACAAGGCTCTGGAGCAAGGGTCCTATTTATAACTCCTTAAGGTTACAAGATTCCCAAATCTTACAAATTGATGTTTCCATGCACCAAACATATTTCAAAATATGAAGCATTAGTAAACGGTCTTAAGCTAGCTATGGAGTGGAAGATTATAGAGTTACACGTATATGGTGACTCCCAACTAATTATCAATCAGGTCAATGGGGAGTATCAAATAAAAGATGAGAAGATGATGCCCTACAAGCAACTAGTTGATGACTTAAAGAAGTATTTTTTCTTCATCACCTTCCAGTAGATACCAAGATCAGAGAACAAAGCTGCAGATGATGCTATGCCAACATTGACATTCATGTTACAACTGGAAGAACATCAATTCCACTATGAATTCTTGGTGGAAGAAATTTCATATCCTACCTTTGACACCCCTGAATACCAAGTAATCTGCACTTTAAATGCCCCAGACCAATCTCGGTATGCCAATATCATTGCTTACCTTTCTGACCAAACCATCCCTAACAATCTATCCAGAAATGAGAAAAGATACTTGGTTAGGAAAACATCGCATTATGTCCTCATAACTAATAACCTATATTGATGAGGTCTCGAAGGTAGACCTCTTAGGTGTTTAGAACTTGAAGAGTCTGATCTAGCATTAAAAGAAGTCCAAAAAGGTGTATGTGGATCACACTCAAACAAATTTTCATTAGCAAAGAAACTACTCAGAGTAGGTTATTACTAGCCTACTATGGAGAAAGATGCTATTCAATTTTATAAAGCATGTCTTAAATGCTAGACACATGGAAATCTTATCCATGCTCTTGCCAGAGAACTTATACATTTCATAACACATTGGCCATTCCAGCAATGGGCCTTTGACTTGGTTGGACAAATATATCCCAACTCTTCAAATGGACACAAGTTCATCATTACGGCTACTGAGTATTTCACAAAGTAGGTCGAGGCCATGCAGCTAATCAAAGCCACTGGCAAACAGGTGGCTATGTTCATTCTGAACTACATTATTTGTAGATACAGGATACCCTCTTCAATTGTAACAGACAATGAGGGCCAATTTAAAAATCAAGACATTGATGACGTTTGTGAACAGTTCCATATCACTCAACATTGCTCCTCAATATATTACCCTCAAGGTAATGGACAGGCTGAAGCATCTAACAAAAATATTCTCAAGATTCTACACAAAACTGTAAGTCTGGCAGAGACTGGCATCTACAACTGAATCCGGCGCTATGGGCCTATAGAACAAGCATAAGAACACCAATGGGAGCCATGCCATTTTCTCTAGTCTATGGCACTAAAGCAGTACTACCTATTGAGGTTTAAATCCCATCTTTGCAAATATCTTAACAAGGTCTTGCTACTGATGAGCAGTACCGCATAGATAGGGTCAATTCTCTAGACCTACTAGATGAGTGCAGAAAAGAGGCATTCAACCATCTAAAGGTGTACCAGGCACATATGTCCAAAGGCTACAACAAAAAGGTCAAATCACACAAATTTGAAGTAGGAGATCTCATCTTAAAAGAGAATCCTAAAAATCAACCTAACAGAGAGCAGAAAGGAAAATTTGAACCTAATTGGTTGGGACCTTATGTTATCACTGCTAATTTTGGGACTGGAGCTTATCAACTAGCTACACCTAAAGGAGACATTCTTCTAGATCCTATCAACACTCTACATTTGAAGCAGTTCTATGCTTGATGTTTGGCTAGCAGAGCCTGTACAGCAAAAAGTTCTCACAAAATACCAAAAACATTTAGAAAATTGATCCTGAAGAAATCCAAAAACATTGGAAAAGGTCCTACAGAAAGGGTATCCTTGGTGAAAACCTGGTAAACAGGCACCTTGATACTACAAAAACATTCAAAAAAGAAAAAATAGAAAAAAAAATAGAAAAAGAGAAAAGTGCCTTGATGAGCACCTGGTAAAATAGGCATCTTTGTAGAAAAAATAAAGAAAAGATCTTTCCAAGTGGTGAAAACCTGGTAATCAGGTGTCACTTGTGTTCTGCACTCCATCTATCAATGCACTACTGAGCCTTCATGATTACACCTATGCTCCAAACACTGAATTCATTTCCTAAATGGCTATATTATCCTTGCTTGGGTTTTGTCTGCGTTTATGTCTTAGGAATAATTCATTCAACACTGGGAGCATCTTTTTTGGCATGGTAGGTTGTGGTTGCTAGGTTTCTCTAGGATGGTTTTCCTTGCGAACACAATATTTCTTGATAAATGAAAAAGAATGTCACTTTTCACAAACATGGGTGTCTTTTCAAACATCACATATCCAGACATGCCATTTACATTAATGGAGTTTCTACAAAGCTATATTGGATAACAAACATGAATGGATTATCCTATCAATGCACAGGCATGGAAACACCATATTGCTTGTATTCCAATTTTTTGATTGATGAATCTTTACTATGTTTGACAAATGAATAAATAAGCACTACTTAACAACACAATTTAATATTGGTTTGATTATTATTCTTTCATGTCCTGATGATGTTTTCAACTAGGGGCATATAAGTAATTACAAATTTTATTTGCTTGATTCACAATTGATGATTTATTATGTTACTCAATGATGTCTGCGCAAAGACAAAGAGTCACAAGGATGGGGGGCATACTATTTTCTTGGTTTTCTGCGTGCGGTGGTTGTTCCAAATGAACCTATAAATTTCACCTAACTTGGATGTTTATGGTAAGAGCTGCCACTATGGGTGGATAGCTGCATATATCTCGATCTCTGTTATGTGTAAACTATGGTGAGTTTGAAACAATTTCCTTGTCTATTTTATGATCCAGATTCTCACTAAGGTATATGAGGCATGATGTACCCAAGGATATGAATTTTCAAGGTCATTGTGGGTCCAATATCTTGCCTTACACAAAATCTAGTATATTAAAAGGAAGGTGACTATTTTGTTATCCTAGCTTCTATGCCTTGATGCCTAAGTCTATTTCTGACATTTCAATAAAAAAAAGTATTCATACTTTCATAATATTAGGGGGTATTAATGATGGTTGTACTATCAGGTGGTATCCATTTTGAAATAGTGCCCAATGATGATAAAATGCTACAACATCTGCAAATCAGTGATAGTCCTAAGAGTCTTCATGTAGCTGCATTTAGAGATTGCATGATGCATTTTTGAAATAACAACATAGAGATTTGAGCTCAAACTCCTTTCTATTTTTAATTCATCTGAAATCCAAGATATTTACATACCCATGCTTCCCGAAATCTCTGATCTATCAAGAACAAAATTGAACTCACCTTTTCACGTAATTAACTTGGTACTAGTGTGTTTATTTTTAAACACACCTTCTTTTTCCACTTCTTCTGCTCCATTCTATCTTTCCCTTACCGCTTCCTGCAAGTAATACATCATTTCAATAGAGGGATTTTATTCTTTTCCTTTGATTTTTCTCTCAAGGGGGAATGATCACACTATCATCAATTAAATTTTTTCTTGAAACAACATTAAAACGATTTCGTTATCAAACAAACTAGGGGCATAACAGTTTCCTTAACTAAGTCAGAACTGTTGGATAGAAAGATTTGGTTCTCATAAGCTGGATATCTTGTGTTTCCTCATTTTAAAATATTCTTATTAAGCTCCTAGCAGCTTCATACTGACTTTTTGAATGACAACCAAGTTCGGAATCATTATTATCAATCTTTAGATAACAACCAAGTTCAAAATTGGTATATTTAAGATCTTTTATTGATTTTTGGATGACAACCAAGCTCAAAATCAATTCTATTAGTTTTGTTCGATCAAGTGCGAGACTGATCTCATCAACATTTCATTCGACAACCAAGAATGAAATTCTCAATATTTCTGAAGTCAAAATCAAAAACTTTCTTTGAATCAATGCGCTGCTCGCATATCAATTCAAAGAGGGGCAAATGTAACCACCTAGATTTGGTCTATTCTGACTATGGACCCTATTTTCCCTAAGTGTGATCATATCCCCAATTATGTCATGACAATGTTACTTTGGCATAATTTATTTTAAATCAAATTTAATGTCCTAGGTGATTTTTATCACTGAATTATATTAACTATTATAGCCATACAATTCAAATAAATTTAAACCAATTAAATCAAATCAGATTCAAACATGACTATTGTATTAAATCAATTATCCACTTGCAAATAACCCATTCCCCTAGCCTATTTAATTTAAATAAAATGGCTATAGTCCCCTTAATTATTATAAAGTAATAAAATGCTTAAATAATTAATTCCTATATTTTAAATAAATTAAATAAGTTTAATTCATTTCATTTATATTCCCTTAAACCCCAACCTAACCTATCTCAACCACTTCTACCCTGGGTTCTAACCCATCTCAACCTATTCCCCCATGGTAATCTAATCCTAATTCTAATTCTATCCTAACCCACCTCCTAATGTTGTCACATTCTATTAAGGAATGATTAACAACTCAACCCACTTGAGAAAGTCAACTTTCTCAAGCATGACTTCTCTAAGGACCAACTTGCCAAGTTGAGCTTTACTCCCTCCCATGCCTCTTAAATGAATTTCATTAATGACCCATTAATGGATATTCTCTCTTTCCCATCCCTCATTAATTCCCAAGGCATCAATGGCTCTTACACCTCATTAATGACCTTACGGGCTCCATTAATGTACCTTGTCTCCCCTCTCTCTATCTCCCATTCCTCTATAAATTGAAGGGATTTGGAGCTCATAATAAGCCTCAATTTTTAAATAGTAGTGTTATTATGCCAAGATTTTGAAGGAATCTCAAAGCATTGTTATGCTACCCATTCCTTCATAGCTTCATGCACACTCATATAGTTACTTTCTTACATGGTTATAAGGCCCATTTTAGATTAATATGCATGCTTAAATAGTTAAATAGTTGTTTTTTAATTCAAATATTTTATGCTAGGTTGTTTATGTCACTGGTATTAGCATAATCTGAGGGCTATTATGTTATTTGCTACACTCATCCTAGTTAGAAAGTAATAGGTCGATGTTAGGGTTTTATATGCTCATTAACCCTTGTTTCTCACTAACAGAATGACTTATTGAAGTGTTGTGTCGCAGGAAATAGGTACACAAATATACACACACAGTGATTATCCTAAGAAATAGATAGAGGAATTTGAATAGATCTTGAAACAGAGAGTTAGCAGAAGTACAAGAGGAAAGGAATACATGGAGTATCTGGTAAAATAGAAAAATAGACCGATTGAGTACTCATCTTGGATTTCTCAATCTACGTTGGATTCATTTCAAGTTGGACCTAATACAAGATTTGGGGAATCATTTCTTGTAACCCCAGGTGTCTGATGTAGGAGCATCTTGGGTCTTTGGCAATCCTACTCAACCAAAAATATGTTTTCTTTTGTTCTTAAGCTTTTTTTGAGGCTTCTCGATGAAGTGCTCATTTACCCTGTTGCTCAGGTATCCTTTCTATCTTGCTTTACGGATAGGTCTTGGAGAGTGTTAGTTTCTGTTGCTCGATTATTCCTTCACCGAGTTGGTTTTCTGTCACTTGGGTATGTTATTACCGAGTGGTTGTTGTTGCTCAGTGATGCTCTTCCTGAGTTGTTTATCCCGATCTGGCCAACTTCTACATTGAATATCCATGGCATAATTAATGTGAGGGTCTCTTATTGGGATATGTGTGGACCTAAATATGGGTCTCTCTTATGGATTTGAGCGCCAACCTCTTTGGTGGACTCTTGTATTTTATTTTGTATTTTAGTTTAGGGAGGCAATTTTTAGAAGATAATAGAATTGGATAGAAGATTAACTATTTAGACAATTTAAACGAAGGTCTGAGACCTCACATGTATGAAGATCATTTTTTAATTCACTAAATGTATATGGCCAAAACCGGGAAGGCCTTACAGCCCAACATGTACTAAGTTTGATCATTTAATGAAATATATGATATCTGCTATTTTTTCTCTCACTCTATGTGTTGTTGTTTCCGCATTGTTGTTATGCAATATGGCTTGGTAATTGGGAGATCCCTTGGCCCCACTTCCCCTACCATCCTTGCATCATTTTATAATAAATACTACATACTTGCAAAATATAAATTCTAATTGAATTCATTTGACCCCTCAAAAGGTAAAGTAAAAGTGGATTTTTGTCAGCATTTTGATAGGTACAAAGGAGACTCTATTGCAAATATGACTTAAGACTAAAGTTATTTTATCCAAGGGGGTTTTATCTAACCCTTGCCAAATAATTCCTTCAAAAGAGACATCTCAAGGCTTAAATCATTATATTTTCTAAAAAATATGTGATTTCAAACAAAAATCAAAATGTACCAAGTATGTAGCCCATTAGTGTAGGATTAACCATATATGTTGTGTATCTCTTGAGTCTAATATCCAATTAGAATCAGATTGTTCAAAACCTCTAGCTTTGAGGGAGTTTTGGTAGTGTGATGTTATGCTATTTTACTACTTGTTCAATAAAATTAATCCTCTAAAAACAATGAGAGGAGTCAAGATCGTCCTTTCCATAATAAATACAAGCCACTTTGTCATTCTTATTATTCCCCTTAGATGAATTATTGTTTCCCTAAGATGTGGAGTTCTATTTTGTATCACCCTCACCATGCATCTTAGAAGTACTATATATTTCTAATATAGGTTATTTCTTAGTATGTAAAGGATTATCTTCTTTACCCATAGATTGTATTGTGATTGTTTGGCTTGTACATGGAAGAGAATCTAGTGAAACTAGCTTGGATATATCATTTTTGAGTCTCTCTCAAAACTTCTACAAAGTAGACATCTTAAAATGAGTCTCATAAGCCACCATATAGGCAAGAAAGGTAGAGGCAAAGATCGAGTATGAGTCTCTTAATTTGGAAAAAAATGGGGATTATCCATTCCTTGTCCTTATTAGACTTACCACATCTATGTAAAAAGGAAAAAAGGAACTTCAATTTCACTAAGTAATCCCCAATGGAGGGAAAGCAATCAAGAGATAAGGAAGTAAGATCAACTTCTAATTGCAAAGTCCTAAACTCATAAACACCCCCTAAAAAATCCCTATAGTTTATCCCACATTTTCTTAGGAGAATCAAAACTAGCTAAATTAAAATAGAGATTATCTAAAACATGCAATTTTATTATGTCCATAGCTTCATCTAATTTATTCATATATACAAATATTTCATAAGCCCTTTTGAAATCTAGTCATTCAATTTGTAATGTAGTCCACAATCTCTTAGATTGAAGTTTGTTTTATCTATATGTGGCATGTGTATAAATTAAGTGGAGTTAACAATATTTAGATCCATAATGCAATAAACATACACACAAAATGATACACATAAATTGTATCTTGCAATACCCAAATTTGGCAATTTATAAAGTAGTGCATTTTACAAGTTAAATAAGACCAATGCATGGGAAATGTCTAACGTTTAACTTTTGAAGAAGGTGACACTCAATTTTTATTTACCATTCACAACTTATTAGAAGAATAATTTCTTTCTCAAGTAGGTTGTAATAAGTCAATAATAGTCATGACGGTCTGTATACACTTTATGTATTTGAGCAAGCAATGGAGGTTTTCTTTACTGGATCTTTCCTCCAGGATCTCTTGAACTAGTTTATTACAAATAAATATATTTAGTGGCTCACCACTTTTGCCAAAAATAAATAAATCTTTCTCAAGTGGCCAATTTTAATTAGAGCAGCTCTAACAAATAAAAGAATGCCTTAAAATGAAAAGATACCTATGTGTGTAGGTATTGTAGACACCTAAAAATGTTCTCATGTAATCAAATACACATTCTTTAAATTCTTCTATCGATTAAATAGATATTTAATATTTATTTAATTAATTCATTAGCCTCTTCCTTTATTATTTAAATAAATTTTCTTATTTATTTATCTAATCTATTGGCCTTTTCTATCCTATAATTAAATAAGTTCTTATTTATTTAATAATTTGTTTCCACATCGTTTTCTATTATTTATCAAATAAATATATTTATTTATTTTATAAATTCATTATCCTCTTCTATCTAACTCCCACCAATCATCTCCACGCACATGGATCAACTCTCAATTTGTAGGGATGTGACAAATGACACTTGTTTTTCATTTGACTTTCGTGTCTCCAACACGTTTAGATTCGTTGCACCTTGTAATGTATTACCAAAAGTCAATATCCTCTAACTACAACTTTATCTCATCCCCTCCATTTCCTTTAGCCTCTTAATCTCCTTTATCCTTCATATTTCCTACCTACTCCTTACTTACCCTTTTATCCTAGCCACTCATTCTACCGCCTCTTAATATGAGCCCTTGATTTTCATGAGGTTTTCTATAAAAGAACATTTTTTTCAACTCTTTTGAATCCTAATGCCTTTTGTAGAGATTTTACATTCTTATGATCTTTTATATTTGTGATCTTTGAGAGCCATAAAAATCACCATTATCATCTTCATATCATCATTATCATCTTCATACTTTCATAATCTTGCATCAATCTATCATACTCCATTCGTTAATAGCCTCTTGTCCATGTGCTAACAAAATATAAGAGAAACCCATTGTAGAATACAAGATCTTAAAGGATAGGAGGCAATGGAATCAAGTGTTTCATGAAGGCATATGGATATTTTTTTTCTTACTTTTGTTGTTAAGTTTTTGTGAATAAGTTTTCCATTGATATGATGTTGGTTAGTTTTGTGAATTTAGGGCTTGTTGTTAGGCTTGATTAGGTTCTCAATAGGTAGTTGATTTTCATCATTGTTGGGTACATGTTAGATTTTGGATAGAAAGACCTTGCAATGAGTATCCACTTGCAAATTAGTACCCTTTTGAGTTCAAAATATGGAGAAAACATGATTGCCACCCCCCTTACATTCACTCAAATAAGCTTATAATTGCCTTCCTTTTGCAAACTAAGGAAAAAATATGTTAATAATTTCCTACCTTGTTGGGATTAATCAGAAGTATGTACTGAGAGGGGAGGGGTGAATCAGTACCTCTAAAACTTTTGTATCCCTATTATAAATTAACCTTTGTAATCAATTGTATATCCATTCAATCTGATTTATACTATCTTGATGTGAGATATCAATTCATAACATTAACATACATGTGAAAATTCATAGAAACATTCATGAAAGTAATTTGACACTTAACACAAGATATGATATCATAGAAAAATCCTATAAGGAAGTAAAAACTATGGTGGGGATGACGCCCAAAAAATATTCACTATCTGCAGATTGGAAGGGACCAGTTAAGGCTTACAAGTTGATCACTTCTGATGATCTACCTTGTTAAGAGTATCAGTGGAGACCTGTTAAAGTCTACTCTATTAAGAGATTTAGCAACACTGTTGAGTGTTCACTTGGTTAAGAGATTTGTAGTTGGACTGTTAAATCCACCTTCCTTGAAAGGATTTTTACACTTTCCTCCACTTGTTAGAATGATAGCAAATTACAAATTGACCTAGTAAATTCGATCTCCTATTGTTGATAAAAATTTAATTTAGTTTACATGAAAAATATTATCACCTAATTGTGATTGAATAATACCTCTGATTCTCGGTATCCTTTGTTCTTGATTTTTGCTAACCAAATTCACCTTTTGTTGTTCTTGTTCTTGAAACTCTCAATCTGATCCATAGATGTGCTTGTTGGTTTCATTCATCTTCTCCTCTCTATTCACATCATCAATAATGAATTATTTCATCATCTATTTATAGATGGATTGACTTCATCAAGTTTCGATAAAAACAATGTTAACTCTAAGATTATGTTTACAACTTGTACCTAGATCTCCTAGTCTATGTGTTTTAAATCAGTTAGACTGATTAAAGCACTTACATTCATGTATCTTGTCCCTAAAGAAATGGATTTAAAACAAATCAATATGCTATAAATAGAATACACTTGATTTATCTGACATGGAAGTCAGATCCACTTTTTGCGGGCTACAACTGAATTTCGATTCTGTCTATCGGTTATGCTCTGACTGTCCTTCGGTTTTGTTCTGTCGGTTGCACTTTAATTGTCTTGTTGATCAGCACTGTATCTTGCATGTCGGGTTCCTCTATATCTTTCTGTCTTTGTAATGTCGGTTCTCTTTTCACTTAGTCATCTTTGGTGATCTCTTATCCTATCTTTCGGTGTATGCTTACCGAAAGTGTTTTTTTTATACTAATAGAAAATTAATGTCATCAATATCCCCCTTTGACAATAGTATCAAAAACTTATATGTGCAAAAAACTAACAAAATGTTAAGTATATACAACATATATAATCCTTAGTCATTTAATAACTCTGACTATGTATATGTTAGTATAACTGTTCATATGATATCTTTGTTCATATAAATATATATCATTTTCCCTTTTTGTATAGTATAGTACTCGTATTCATTTTCCCCATGTAAATATACCATATACATATCATATTCCCCCTTTTTTTGATATTAAGGGAAAAGTTCATTACCTTATAGTTTATAAAAAATGTGGGAGTGTGAAGACTTCATGTCTTCCATCATTTTTTCACATTGTTCTTTGAGGTTCTCCAAATTCATGTGCTCGAGTGTGATCTTTGAGTGCATGTCATAGATGCTGTCTGCTACAGACATCTCAAGAGTTGCCACCAGTTGCCTTGTGGAACTGATATGTTGTTGGAGCAGTGTAAGATTTGGTAGAAGTTGAGCTTGGAGCTTGGATACTTCTTCACTAAAGTGTGTTTCTGCCTCCCACAGCTCCTGCCTTGACCGTTTAATCTCTATGATCTTTTCATAATGTAGCTTCACTACATTATCTCCATCGGTGGTTAAGCTTTGTGCACTGTTTGCTAGATCTATATCTAGCTTTGCAATGTTGTCACTATTCTCTTTAGTGAACTCTTCTATTGTGCTCAATTTTTGAATCAAGGTTATAGCTTCAGATATTATTGGATCTAATTCAGTGATGAATTATGATAGCTTTACCTTATTTACCACCACTTATTGGCTGTTGTTCTCAATTAGCTTTTGTTGGTACTTCAGTTCAGCTCTCTCTTCAATTTCCTTCTTTGCATCTATATTCTGAGTTGTTATTGTATCGGTGAGAGTAGATAATTGATCTAGTATGGGCTTGTTCTGATCAATATCAACATTGGGCACTATTTGATGTAATATATCCCATGTTGTCTCCAATACCACGGAGTCCCTGTGCTATTTCTTTAGCTTCTCCTATAATGCCTTCCTTTGGCATATTTCTCCATATTATTGTAATGCTTCAAAGTCAAGTGTAGATGGGTCACACTTTGGTATTTCTATAAGTTCATCCAATGTGACTTCCATTTTAATCTTCTTTGATTTCTTCTTCTTCTTTTGTGAATCACTAGAATGTAAAACCATTGCCAATTTCTCGGCTTTCTCTGTTGTGCTCGATGAAGTGACCTGTTGTGTTCCTTTTTGATGCTTGGTATCGGTTTTAGCTTGTCAGGTGTCTATAGACATCTCCACATTCACCTTCACATTGTCGGTAGCATGTTTGTTCGTTTCCTCAGGAGTACCATCTTTAGGTTTGTCTCCTTCATTGGTGTCCTTAGCTTCATCAGTCTTTGATTTTGCATTCTTATATGTTGTATATGCATCCTTTTCTTTATCTCCTCCTGTAACCTTATCAGCGTCGGTTACATCTTGAGTGGCTCCAATGTCTTGCTGACCATCGATCTTGTATTTGTTTGCCTCTTCCCCTACATCTTGGGAGTATCCTTTTTAGGTGAATTGCTTGATTCTGAAGACTCAAATAAATCTAGTATCTCTTCCTCATGATAATCTATCTCATTACAATGAGATGCTATATTCTTTCTTTCATCTAGTAGTTGTCTCATATTGATTCTGCCTTCTTTATATTGTTCATAGAACATCTAAATTTCAAGCTTATTATTCTCAATATTTTTATCAAGTCTATACTTCTCCATTGTATGATCTTTTCTCTTAAGCCTTTAAGCTCTCCAAGAAGAGACTTACCTCTGATACCAATTGTTGGGACTAATGGGAAGTATGTACTAAGAGGGGAGGGGTGAATCACTACCTCTAAAAATTTTGTATCCCTTTTATCAATTAACCTTTGTAATCAATTGTATATCCATTCAATCTGATTTATACTATCTTGATGTGAGCTATATCAAGTTATAACATTAACATACATGTGAACATTCATAGAAACATTTATGAAAGTAATTTAACACATAACACAATATATGATATCGCAGAAAACTCCTGTAAGAAAGTAAAAACTGCAGTGGGGATGGCATCCACAAAATCTCCACTATCTGCAGATTGGAAGGTGCTAGTTAAGGCTTACAAGTTGACCACTTCTGATGGTCTACCCTATTAAGATTATCGATGGAGACCTGTTAAAGTCTACTCTGTTAAGAGCTTTAGCAACACTATTGAGTGTGCACTCGGTTAAGAGATTTGTAGTTGGACTATTAAATCCACCTTCCTTGAAAGGATTTTTACACTTTTCTCCACTTGTTAGAATGATAGCAAATTAAAAATTAACTTGCTAAATGAAATTTCCTATTGCTGATACAGATCCAATTTAACATGAAAAATATTATCACCTAATTGTGATTGAATAATACCTCTGATTCTCGGTATCTTATGTTCTTGGTTCTTGCTAACCAAATTCGCCTTTTGCTTTTCTTGTTCTTGAAACTCTCAATCTGATCCATAGATGTGCTTGTGTGTGTGTAAATGGGTACCTGTTGAAAATGACACAAACACTCAATAGGTCATTGCATTAGCTTGAAAGGTTAGTTAAAACATGTAAAACCACTAATATCGGCCTATTGCCTTCTAACTATAAAGAGTATGATTAGTTGCATATTTAGCCCTCAGAATATGCTCCAAATCAGTGACCAATACTATCCTAGCATGAAGGATTTGATCTAAATTTAAGCTAAAAATGAGAAAAAATATACAATCTAGCTT